>CAEGAG010177505.1:0-22698 GCA_903067065.1 Brachyrhaphis terrabensis
GAGCGCCCCTGGTGGCCATTAGAAAAAAATGCATAAATAAGCCGCATCTTTGTATAAGCCGCAGGGTTGAAAGCGTGTTACAAAAGTCGCAGCTTATAGTCCGGAAATTACGGTATATCTTTTTTTCTCTTATTCTAAACAGTAAAACCATTGTTTTATATTATTATATATATATAATTTGTGTGCGGTTAAAGACAAAAGTTGGTGAATAACATAAATTTTGCTGATTGTTTAAACAAAATTTGGTCATTTTATTAAGTGATTTACGACATGAACAGTAATTGTAATTGATAAAAGAAAGATTGTTCTGTGGTTTTTAATAATGATTTTAATAAGTATGGTAGATAACTTTGTCACTACTGCTCTCTCTAGTTGTTCACAAAAAAAAGGGGGATTTCAGATGAAGGGGTTTGGTTTTACTAGAACAAGATCTCTGAGATGTTCCTCCTCCTGAATCAACATTGGTTGCTTGTAAGGCTTCATTGGTGTTAACTTTGGATTCTCTGACAGGGAGGTAAAGGTTTCATTTTTCCAAATAGACCAATGCAGAGCCAACGTACTCATGAATCATTGCAGCGACTTTTCTCAGGTTCTGTTCTGGTCTTGTTTTAATAGGAAATGTTTCTATGCCTGAATTAACCTTCTAAATGAGCCAGAAGCAGTTTTACTTAAATAAAAAGTATGACTCGTAGCAATCTATATTCATGAAATATGAATAAATTCTCTGCTCTCATACTGACAAAAAGTCAAATGGCACAGGATGTGTCCGAACGGCTCTTTTGTTGCTTCTGGCTACATGATTCAGCCTTAAAACATCTGAAACATCCGCAGAGCTGCTCAGACTCACTTTTCATCATCTAAATTTGAACAATAACGCTACTACCACAATCAACATTGATTGTTATAGTTGACAATCAATGATTGTGTTTGACCAATGATTTGCTTTTTTCTAAATACTTTGATGGAGAGGTTTCCAAAATGAAATCTACTGATTATAGTGCTTCAGTTATTTGGATTTCCTACACAAATATGCCCACTGCAATATAGATTTTAGTATAACTTTTAAGCAATTGCAGTTTGAAGTGAAAATTTCACTCAATATTTGTTGAACAGCCATGTGGAAGGATTAACTATATCTACAGCATAAACAAATAGCTGGAAAAAAGAACATAAATGATAAATACAGACTGGCTGTATCAAATATATATATACTGTATATATATACAATTTGTATTCAAAAGCAATAATACTTAACAGGTCATTAATTCACTGTACAACCTTGAGGTTTTAGAGGACACATTTTGAAGATATCGCAGGCTTTCAGCATCATAAAGAAGACATTGGAGTGTTTAGAAACAAAAACTGCCCTTGAATAGCCTTGATTCCCTTCCAAGTTGGATGCATTGGTTCACTGATCTGAACTGTGGAACAACTCATCAGGTGACATTAAGTCAAATTGAATAATCACCAAGTGAAACATTTCAATGCCATTGAAACTGTTCAAAATGCAAAAGCTGTTAAGAAATAATGCTAAAGTATTCAGTAAAGTAGAAGTACATGTGAATATGTCTTTTGTCCACCAAGGTTAAAGTTCTCCACAGAAATCCACTTCCTCCTTATTCCATTGCACTCAGAGTCCTGGACATCTGCGTCCGACTTATCATTTATCTTTGGAACATTGTCTCTCTCAAACAAACTAAACACCAATAAAAAAAATAGTTAAGTCTATTTTCCGTAATGTAATGTAGGCATAGGAAAAACACAGTTTCAGGGGTGCTTTTCAGAGATGAGTCAGAGTAGAAGTGTGATGAAGAGGAGAATGATGGTAGTGGGGAAAAAAAGAGGCTGAGAAAACAAGATGGACTCAATGACTTACTGGCTGAGGCTAGCTGATATTCACCTTGAGCAAAAAATTTAACCAAATCTGTTTAACAAACAGGTTTAATACACTTATGTAGTGAATATCCCCGCTCGGGGGACAAACAAAGCATTATTTTGTTCTATTCTACTTGTACAGGGAGCACTTTTAAAGTAAAATGTCATGACTTTTGTCAAGGCTAAAAGATGTATAAAAGGGTAATGTATTATCATCACACTTAATATTTTTTATATTTTTTCCAATTCTGAAAAAAAATAACATTGAGAACTATATATATATATATATATATATATAAAGAACATCCTTGCAATTTCCATATAATTTCACAGGAAACTTGATTAATTGGTTCTCAGCTTCTATCAGCACCACTATAAAGTAGGAGATTTAGCACTTTGCTGGTCTGGACCACACAGCTATTGTGTTAAAAGCATGAAAATTTATATTAAATACATAAGGAACAGGAGATACATCTCAGAATAAACAGCCCTTTCTAAGTGTTATTGTTACATTTATGAAAGAACAATTAAGATGAATTCCATTTTCTAGAGTTAATAAGGGATTCAGACTCAGAATATAACAAAATGACAATAATCCGACCCCAACAAGAGCTCTCTAACATTTAATCAGCAGTTTAGTTTTACTCCTCAAACATGAAAGTTTGTGTAATATCTGAAGCAAACGTATGAACTTGATATTTTTTAAATATTCGGACTCTAAACTATTTCAAAAGAGTTACAAAGTTTTTTGTTAAAATGTTACAAATCTGCTTATACAGCAAGTTGGAATACTTTCCTTTGTAACTTTCCATCTTGTAACCTTGCACTATCCTGAAGAAAAGGTAACTTTTTGTAAAGACTTTTCAATGAAGACTCAGACAAAAATATTTCTCAAGTAAAACTGTTGCTTATGTCAGTGGTTCCCAAAGTGTGGGGCGCGGCCCTTACAGGGGCGCAGGAAGCAGTAGGGATGGCTTATGTAACTGAAAAGTTACATTTGGTCAACATCAGAAACTGCCAATTTAAAGGTTTGTAAAAATGTTAACTTCAAAATTCAAATCTAGAAATGCCAAAAAAAAGTGACAGAAATCTTTAATTGTCCAAAATGATGACAAGCTTTAAAAACTAAAGTCAAACAAACACGATTACTCACCAAGCATGTTCAGAGTACCAATTGTGTTCGTCTTTAGTGTTTTGATGGGATTGTACATGTAGTTAGGAGGGGAGGCTGGAGATGCTAGGTGGTAGATCTGGTCCACTGCGAAAGACCAGGAGATACAATTAATCATCTCATCTTACACAAATAGAAACCTTTATTTATTAATTTTTTTATAAAAACAGAAAAACAGTGCTTTGCATGGCAATCATATTTTGAGGTCTGCATTTCAAATCAAGAGCAAGGGGGAATTAGAATAACAGGAAAATATTTCTGAAATGCCTATTTAATAGAGGCCAAGGTACTGTTAAAAATATGTTTCACATCCAATGCTGAAGGAAAATCTAGTGACATCTTTACTTGCTCTTTTTTCTCAGTTTCATTATAGCTTTAACAAACCTAGAGTCTAAGCAGATGGAAAAAAATGAAGCTGCAGGTAAGAAAAGCAGAAGATTTTCTGGGTCTAAAAACACGACTCCACTAAATTCTGAGCTTTTCTGTAAACTACAATCATTGATCAGCCTAAAACTGACTGAGATCTGAACAGTAATGTTTATTCTTCAATAAATTTTGCATTGATGCTTTACCAGTTCACATGAATTAAAAATTACAAAAATGAGAAATTAATGAGTGGCATAAATCAATGTGTTCAACTTACACTAATTTAAGAAAAAGTAACCTTTTAAATCACAGTTTAACTTTTGTCTCTTGTGATAAAGATACAATCAAAGCATGATCATAGTTCACATAATTTCTGAAAGTTATATAAACTACATTTTGTCATAAAATTCAAAACTTGTGAAAAATTAACTAAAAAAGAAAACAGAAACAACAGTAAAAGGTTTGCTTCCGATTTTTTATTTTCTACAAATGTTTAGCCAACATTTAGATAAATGATAACGTATTACCTACATACTGAATTTAATTAACTATGTGCATCATCCTTTGTTTAGAGAGGGGTTGGTGCCAATTGCTAAGAATTTAAAAAAAAATCATCCTGAAGAAAAGGTTATGGACAAAAAGGCAAGTTTAATAATAAATGAAACAGCCTCTTTATTTAGTTCTTCTCCCTCAACATTTCATTTGTTCTCTAATGAAAGTTTCTGATTTGACATTTTAAAATAATTCCCGATCATTTCTCTGCTGCTAGTCCCTGCATAAGTTTTACACCAAAACTTATGCAGCACACAAAGAACTATTATAAGAACAGCAAGAAACTTGTTTGATATATATATATATATATATATATATTTTTTTTTTTTTTTCTCAACTACGAGTAAATTTAACTTAAATCAGGTGGGATATTTTATTCATCATGTCCGACTGATAGTTTCCACATAAAAACATTGCATCATTTATACTGTATGCATTGAATTATTCAAAAAGCGGTAGGTCGAGGTCTTCTCATCATAAACATGAGTGAATCCAGGGAGACATTTCAAGGTGCACAACCCACCTGAACCAAAAAAACCCCACCAACTATTTATCATAGCAAACTTTCACAGGTCACACATGCTGTACGTCCTTTTAGTCCTTACTGACACTGATGATTACACAGCAGCCAAAAAATTGAAGATATTTCTGAACTCAGACAATTTGAAGAGTGGACTTGAAAAGTAAAATCTGCTTCACCCAGATTGGAAACTGATTGGTTTGTGATGTGATGTAAATAACAGACTTAAATGTAAAATGTGTGTCTACATTTAGCTGTATCTGTAAGCTACATTTGTTTCTTTTACTGAACAGTTTGTGGCCTTTTGAAATTTTGTTTCACTACCCTGTAAAGGTTTGCTGCCTGGCCAAGTTACACTGCAGCTGTAATGTAAGGATGTTTTAATATCAGATGCAACATATGCTTCTATGTGTGCTTGCAAAACGCAACATCTCTCTTTTCTCTCATATTTTTACAGAACAATGATCAGAAACGGTTAACATCCACATTATTTAGGTAAATGGCGTAATTCCATATAGAACTTTTAAGTGTAGAGAATACATTTCAGTGCAGTCGAGGTCCGGCTGATCAAGAGTCTTTTAATGTCAGCCTGCTTTATCCATTCCATGATACTTTTTTTCCAGCGTATTTTGGATAAATCTCCCAGAGAAACACCAAATTATGTCCAAATATTTTCAATATGAGCCCAACTTTCTCCCTCAAAAGAAATAAAATCTGTTTGGATGTTAAAGAACAACCGGGAGTGTATGAAGGCTCAAGCTTGCCAGGAAATGGAAGCTGCAGAAATCCCACTGTCACATTCTGCAGTGAAGTGAGTTTTAATTAAAAACAGGGAAGGAGAGGTTGCAGATCAAGAGAAAAAAAAAAAAAAAAAAAACATGCTCTGAACACTATTATGAAAAGGTACAAAGAACACGCATCTGTTGGTAAACCTTGCTCAAAAATTGACATAAGAGATCAAATGAATGTAACGATTTTAATCTCATATCAATTTGCACATTAAGGTGGCTTCTATGGAGCATTTTGACAAAGCAGAGAGTTATTTACTATGAAAGGAGGGTCACTGATGAATAATAATGGTGACTATTTTCATAATAGAAGTAAACAGATGGAAAATTACGTAGAAATCAGTAGAGAAATTATACAAGGTTTTAAGGGTTCCAAGTTAAATGTTTTCATACACTAGGTGTACAAAATTACAGTAATCAGACAACACTATGTAATTAAATGTCAATGAATAGTACGTCTTGCCATTAGATTCAATTGCTGTCTTTCACTGATTAGATATTTTTCGTCGCTCTCGAGAAAGTTTGCAAAACTTGAGTATTTGGCTTCATGGTCTACGCTAAGAGGAAAGTTCTGAGCAAAAGCAAATACATCATGACATGCAGTTTTCTCACCCTCTATGTAAAGCGGCTCCACCACATCATGATTGATGAGTTCAAAATTTTCGTGACCGATCCAGTGCTCCACGTTTCGTTTTCTCCCTGTGAAGAAGTTGTCGACCACAGTCACCTCGTGGCCATCCATCATCAGTTTGTCAGTCAGATGGGAACCCACGAACCCAGCCCCTCCTGTGATCTAGACGAGGAATAACCATACGGATATGTCTCTTATTATCAGCCGGTTCAATTAGAAAGCACTAAAACGCAAGCTATATTAACCAACAAAAAAAAGAAAAAAACATGAAATTTCAGATCAATAATTTTCTGACAAAATAAAACAGCTGCAGAATTTTACTTTCAATAATTTGGAAGCTACAATCTTTTTGTACTAAAATAATATATAAAAATCAAGTAGTCCATTAGTCCCAAAGAAATGTTTATTGTTCAATTTTTCTACCATCTAGGATAAATCACTTCTGTCTGTCTAAACAATTATACAGAATTTGGTATTTTCCTTTTGTATTTTAGAATATCCATTCACATAAAAATATATATTCAGGTGACTAATCCTGGTCTGAAAGACATATTATGCTTCTGAATGCAAGAAATTTCAATAGAACACATGCAGCATGTTGTACCTACTAAAGCCAGTGGACCAGTCAAAGTTGTTCAAAGAAACAACGGTGCACAAAGTTTTTCATCTGTGCATTGCTTTTACTGAACATTGTTCATATTATTTTGAGAACTACTTTCATTTTCTGTCCACAAACTCCCCCTTTCTTTGTGTACAGTTTCCATGGTAACTGATATAAACCTGATGGTTCAGAAGCTTTTTGCAAAATTCAAGTTTGACTTTTAATGAATGGCTCCATGTCTTTTACCTGTTTGCTACAGTATTTCCCAACATGGAAGTAGAATAACTTGACATTTTTTCTAAATAATTTTAGCAAAACATGAGAAATATATTCCTCTGAAAAGAAACAGGCATTTTGATTTTTCTTATTCTAGTTAGCGAGATATGTTTGTTTGTTTTCTTATTCTGAAGAAGGTTTATTCTGTAACTTTTGTCTAAATCTTTACTTTTTGACCTAAATGTCAAACCTTTTTCTCAAAAAAAGGTTGACTGGATGACACTTGTCATTAAAGGTTTTTTGTCTTGGGTAAAAAGGTCTAGAATGTGCAGCATCAGTGCCATGTGAGGCTTTTTATAAATTAGGCCAAAAAGATTGCAGAAATAAACAACCTTGTTGTAAACTAGAAGTCTAATAGGAAGGATATAAGTCCTTCAGTTTAATTAAAAATCTCTTAAATTATTGTTTAATCTTCCTCAAAAAATAAAAATTTAATGCGACATTAAAATAATAATAAAAAAAAACATTGATGTCACACTGTTTTAAACCTCACGACAAATAAAGGTTTCAAGGCTCTTTGGACAGTTTTACCAAACTCACGAGAAAAGTTATTTATTTACACTAAATTGATCATTTTGTTAGTCACCATAGTAGTGATAATCATACTGAAAAAAGTGAATATTTTTGGGAAATTTTGAGTTTGTAAGAAAAACGTTTGAGTTAGAACCACAATGATGGACAGCAATTTCTTCCTCAGAGGCTTTAATTGGGTGTAAAAACAACAAAACTGATACAGGATGCTTTATGGATCTGCCTCAGAATGGCTTGAAGGCAAAACAGATCTTCTTTAATGAGCTAATCGGCCATAGCTTTACTACCACCAACAAGTAAAGTGAGTATTGTTACAAAACAATCTTCTGATGGGGAAAAACCTGCTTTCAGGTGGATATCAGTTTAAGGCCTATTCATGTGGTCACTGCGTTCTGTGAGTCTGACAAAATGTTTTGCTTTCATGTGTGAATCACGCCTCTGGTGCTTTTTAGTGACATCCTGCAATGAATATCTCATTCGGGCTGACCAAGTAACACATACATCTCACTTTATATGTGGCATAAGCCTCAAGTGTTGCAGCCACATTAACAAACTGACTTACACAGCTGCGGCACTTTAATGTGACCTCTGACTGACTGCTCAGAGGATCAGTCTGCACTGCTCTGACATGTCAGTGGAGTTTCACAGAAGACTAAGAGATGTTAATTAGTTTATAGACTGTTTGGGACACTTGTGTGATGAGTTTTTTTTAATGATATACTTCACTACCAGGCTGAGAGCTAAACTTTGAGCCAGCTATAATGGGGTGATTAACTCATTTAGGTGTTCTGCCACAACCCTTCAAAGCATGTTAATCACATTATAATATGTTAAATTTCACTTTTATGTCATTTGAAAGATTGGGAGCGACCCAAATGTTTGGGACTGTTTTTAAGTGTGAAATTTTACTTTTGCATTTGCT
The DNA here is from genome assembly GCA_903067065.1 of Brachyrhaphis terrabensis. Taxonomy (NCBI): domain Eukaryota; kingdom Metazoa; phylum Chordata; class Actinopteri; order Cyprinodontiformes; family Poeciliidae; genus Brachyrhaphis; species Brachyrhaphis terrabensis. The sequence goes on from CAEGAG010177505.1 coordinate 8,234, forward strand.
CCAATAGTAACACAAACACATATTTGCAAAAAGAATGCAATTATTTTACAACAAAACATATTGTCGTCATGTTTCAAATTAAATTTGAATAATGTTGGTGAATCGTATGACTTCCCATGACTAGGCCTCAGATAATAGGTTTTCTACATAGTTATTAATATATACATATATATTTCCGCCTCAACAATGAAATTTAATTTAAAAATGTCACATCTGCTGTACGCTTCTTTACTTTCAAAGCTTGTTATGCTGCTTAAATAATTGACACCAAAAGTATTTCAGCAAAAAGAGCATGAGTGAGCAGTACTAATTAAAACTTTGTAACATTGTGCAGGTCTACTGCTAACACAGTATGCGCTACAGTCAAACTTCTATTTGAAAGGAAGCATCAAGCATCCAATAGACGTGTAATGGCGAGAGACAGAAGCAGCATTCAGCTTTCCAAGCATCAATGTATGGCATGTCATGGCAACTCAGGAATTGCCTAAATTCTTATGTTTAGAGTTTAAATGTGAGCAGGATAAAAGTGAGACTGTGCTTACGGTTTGTTGGAGTTTGCCAATAACAATCTAGAGATGTGACCTCAATAAAAGCAAAAAGAAAGTATTTGAAAGTGAAATAGCACATTTGTAATTGATGTTTTTTCACTCACCAAAATTCTTTTTCGATCTTTTTCTGAGAGAAATTTCACCGGTGGATATTTCTGTGAAAAGCTAGAAGAAAAGACCAGGTTTTTAATTACACAACATCTAAAGAAACCCAAAACGAGAACAACAGAGCAAACAACAACATGATTACAATTCAAAGTGGTGTTCAGAAAAAAAAAAATGGATTAAAGAGATAAATGAAGAAAAGCAGAGGTTATTTTTTTCCCTCTCCTCCTTTGCACTTTGGAGTCAAGCACATTTCAGCAGGGAGCTCCTGAATACAATGCCAATTATTTTTAATCCACATTCTCTTCTTTCATTTACATTCACCGCAAAGATGCAGTGAATGTAAACCAAGACGCTAAGGAAACACAAATATGTGTGTGCTTTATTGTGACAAAATAAACAAGGTGGTCAAAAATAAAAATTAGAAAAAACAACAATAATGATCTACATATCCATCTCATCAGCATTCATGGCAAACATGCTTTAGGAACCTGTAAAAGTGCAAGAGCTGATCAGCAGCAGCTGCATGACTACAGAAAAGCAGCACCTTCAATCTTTGCCAAGCTTGTGCCCACACAACCGCAAACCAAGCCTCATACATTGTATTTCAAAGGGTCACCTCGTTTTGTGATGCACTGCATAGAGCTGAGACGAAGGCTTTGCTATGTAAAGAATTGCTTCAGCATTCCTAATAACGCAGACATCTTTCAAATTCAAGACATCTAAGATTAACATATCTTTTTAATATAAGCAAAGGATGACCTCTGATTCAAGTCAGTTTCAGTCGATCATTTCTGTCACTGCTCCCTGTCAACGTCATTCTAAGCCACAAGCAAGGTTAAGAAAACATCGTCTGTTATTAATTAAACTGAAACGGATTTGCTGAAAAGCTTTGAATAAGATGAGCTGTGATTAAATAGAGATCCACACCTCTGTTCCAGGTCACGAATCTTCTCTCTCAAAGGAGCCACAGCCTAAAGAAAGTTGGAAATCAAGAAATGCATCAGTTCTCAGCGCATAACACAAATGACACTGATTCCATTGTGTGTGAATGTTACAACAAGATGCTAATGCAGGTTTATGAAAAGAGTCCCCAATTTTTATGTTAATTTACTCCTTTGACTTGGAGAATGTGATCAGACAGACTACCGTTACATACATCTGTGCTACTTCTGCATTATTTTTCCTCAGAATTCAAACAGTATTTCAGCTCTTTGTTCAATCACACCGAACAACTCAGTTATGGATTAGCTTTGATTTGAAATACAAAAATACTGTTAGCCTTACTTGAGAAAGGTAGCAGTGAAAAAGCAGGGAACTATATGGATTATTATCCAAGTTCTCATATTTGTAATAAATGAATATGGAGGTACAAAAATGGGAACAGCAGTGCTTTAATGATTACTCAGCTCAAGTTTGATTAATTATTCTTTTAATTTAGAGCAATCAAGAATCTATGACATAACTGTTTGAGACTAGTTTTTTTTGTCAAAGTATTCTCACAATGCCTCCGACTTATTCACATATTCACTGTCACTATTTTTTTTTTTTTTCATACCAACTAAACAAAATCGTGTCATGCAAGAATTTTTAATTGGTGAGGCTTTTATAACCAAAATATTTGCTAAAATGGGAGAGAATGGGCTAGAATTTTTTCTAAAATTCAAATCAGACAAATGGCATCAGTTGTCCATAAGTGTCTTTAGCATCCAGAGTAAAATTACCATCTGCTGTTTTCTATCTGGCATTTTACAATAGGTTAAAACAAAAATAAGATAATCAAGTTTCTGAAATGTTTCATTTTTTTTCCATAATTTAATTTAACTTCAGTGAAAATATTTCCAACCTGTGAATTGATGCTGTCTGGAACTGGCAGACACTCTCATTGGCGTTTAATTTAAATGTTCAAACACGTAGTTAAATCTGTTTGCAGACGTATCTCTTGCAATTACGGAGGTGTTGAGTCATCATTAGTTTGTGTGTTTGTATTTCTGAATAATGCCAAAGCAGCATTACCTACATCACAGGCAGATATGAGATATTATTTCAAAGGCAAGCTAACTCTTTAAAGTTTTAAGGTCAGCGTGATAAAGTAATTATTTCTGTTAAATATGATGCAAGAGTCATGTTTTAGCAGGTGAGAAATAAAACTGTGTTCACCACAGTGTGAAAAACCACCAGGCAATCTTGGGTAACAGTTTCAATCAGCGCTTCAAAGAATTACTAATAATTCATTAATCAATCCAACGGATGCATACAAAATCCAAAACTGAAAATTCATATTCTGGGTTACAGAGGGCCAGTGTTCACTGTGATTACTATCAACAACTGGCTGGCTGATTTTATTGCGTCACTTCATGTCACTCTCAACTCCTCTGTGCAGTTGCAGCTGGCTCTTTGAGAATTATAGTATCTGGTTTTTGTTTACCTGAAATAAACTAGTGCAAAATTTTAAATACAAACTCACTCTAATGAAAGCTTCAAATTGTTAGTATTTTGTTCCTGCAAAATTCCAAGTAATAATTTGTGTTTTAATAAATAAAGCATATAATAAAAAGCCCGGATACTACAGATATGTGTTGGGTTATTCCAGGGTTTTGCATCCTGCTGCTCCAGACCCACAAGTGGCTCCTTTAGCTAAATAAAGATAAAGAACTACCTGATGTTTTAAAAAGTAGATGTGATAACAAATGTGTTTTTCTTTTGTTTTTCATTGAATTAAACTTCACAACAGAACAACACTAAAAGTAAAAGCAACATGTTTTAAGATAAATTTTTTTCTGTCATCAGGTTTTAGCCGCACCATGTAGTTAGTAGAAATGAGGCTTATGTGGTTTCTACATCTTTTTCTACAAATAAAGATCCAATAAAAGAAAACGTATCCATTGTTTTTGCAAACATTTCATTTGTCTTCATTTTAAAACTTAAAAATGTAAATTAAATGGTAGATCTTGAAAAAGGGCAAATTTACTTTAGTAGATATCAAAAATTATAAATTTTTTGTTTTTCGAAGGGTATGTAACATTACTGGCTGTAAATGGGTTTTATTTAGACTGACTCAGGATAAAAATGAAAGTATAAAGTTTAACCTCCAAGTGCTGTGTGTGAGGTCACAACAACGCAGCCTGTGAAAGGATAAAAATGCTCTTCAGCCACAGATGTGAGCCTGTGGCTTCGCTCAGAGCAAAGTGACTGCTGCAGCGCTACAGCGGATGACATTAATTTAGCCGATAAAAACAAGCCGATGCTGCATCCACTCCAGATGTAGCCGAGGCTTTTTGATGATGTCGGCCACAATATTCACTAACAGGCTTCGCTCCGTGGGTTTTTAGATTTCTTCTTCAAATTTAGGCAAAATGTAGATTGCTTCATCTGTGTTTTTATAAAAAAAAAATAGAAAGCGTAAAAAGAAAAAAACCTTTTCCTCACAAATCAAATACTTTCTGAGCATTATCGACTTATTTTGTTGTTGTAACACTGTAACTTTTTACCTTTCTTCTAAAACGTTTTAAAACTGTATTACTTTAAAACCGCCAAAGTACAACAAATAGCAAAGATTTTGCCAAACTTACTTCATCAATTTTCTGCTCAATCTTCACATCTCCATTTTCTTGTATCGACCTTTTCCGCAAGAAAATGATAAGGCAAACAGATAAGAAAAGAAAATATTGAGACATTAGCAAGTTTTTCCTACATGAGATAAGAACAATATCCATCATCCCAAACTCATTTTGCCACAATGGAGACTTGTAAATAAAAGGCTGTTACATAACACATACGGCAGGAAATCTATAGTGACTTTAAATTCTTTCTCCCTATTACTCTGCATATAATTACCAACAATGATAATACAGGAAGTTCCTATCAAAAAGCCTAACCTGTGTTTTAAGGAAAAGCCAATAAAGGTTCAGAAACTGGGAAATAAGATTTTAAAATCAGTATGTATTGTAATCTAGCATTTAGCCAGAACGGCAAAGGAAGACCGAGTTTAGTTGTTTGTGTAATCTAGAAAGTGCACTGATCAAGCAAATGTGCCGTTTTAAGTTTATCAGTCAATATTTCTTTTGCTAAATTCACAGTGAAAAACAAAGAACAGATGAAGAAGCAAAAGCTTTTCTTAGTTATCGACATCAAAAACCATCAATTACATGTGACTTAAATAAGAGAACAAATAAAACTGAAGGTGGACTTAAAATAAAACCTGATGTACAAAAAAACAATAATAAACTGGTTTTGAAACGTGACATGCATATTTTACATCAAGTAGAAGTGTGATAGAAAAATAACTACTTTTACCTCATGTTTGTATATGTTCCCCAAACAGCTGGAAGAGAAAAGACAAGAACAAGTCATGATAAAGCTTAATGGAGATAACGCAACACATCTCAGGAACAGCCTTTTAGCAGTAGCAGCGATTTAAGACAGAACATCAGAAAGGAGGAAAGCTTACAGAGAAAAATTGGTTCAGTAGTTTTTTTTCTCCTCATCTGATAGCATTGTGCATATAGTGAATACACACCCAAGTGGTTGGCTCCAACTATTGGTAGGATCTTCAATCTAACCATCATACCTGCCAATAACCTTTAAACCAGTTTTTTTTTTCTTAAAGCTGCCACTAAACATATTTTTAGTTTTCAAAAAATACACCAACCAATCCACAATAAAACTAAATGAAATAAAACATTCAAGTTTCAAATGTTTTTATTTTTTTTACATAAAGTCATGTTAACCAGTGCTGTCTAAATTAATACAATATTGCTTTATTTCACAAGAACAGTAATAGATGCATGCTATACATCTAAATTTGACAGTCTAACCAGATATGAACAAGTTGCCACAGTGTAAAGCTGTATAGGTACCACTCTATGAAACAGGGGCAGAAATTTTCTATTTTTGCTTAGCCATGTAAATTGCAGTACATTAGCAACGCATGAATTTCCCAGCGCAAAGGTACAAAGGATCTTTTCTTGGGGACCTTGCCTTATGTATTTTTACATACTTTACAGTTTTTGGCAAGAGTACGAAAAGTACATATATATACTAATCCTAACTAATGTATAGCTTTTCAATGTTGTGATCCAGACTTGATCTCATGCTAAACAAAGGTAGGAGTGTGTATCCAGCCCCTACATGTATGTTATTGTTCAACGAAGCAGTTTTCAGTCCTGGTCGTCAAGACCAACTGCCCTTCATGTTTTAGAGATGATGGATGGGCAATCACCCATTTATTTAGATCAGGTGTGTAGAGGCAGGGAACATGCAGGGCAGTGGGCGACTGCTCTAATATAGACACGCAGCTCAATAAATTAAAATGTCATTAAAAGTTCATTAATGTCAGACTCATAAGTTTGAAAGATCTGAAGTGTTTATTTAAATTAGTTTTGATGATTATGACTTGCAACTGAAGAAAACCCAAAATTCACTCAAAAAATGCCATGTTGTTGTCTACAAACACAGAAAAAACTGCTGACCCAGCAGACATTTACTGATATCCTCCACAATTCTTATCATCCGTCTTTAAGGAAGTTTTAAAGCGTATCTTACTTCCCTCAGCTGATAACCTATCCTAATTTCATTTTCCAGAAGAACTTGGCGCCTATCCACATGTAGCTCGGTAAAACCAGTCCATTGTTCTACGCTTCGCTTGGTACACAGGCTCTGGTATTGAGAAACAATTGCTTCCTGGAGGCATGGTCTCTGTCGAACTTTTAAACTCTATCTAGTCTCTAAAGTTTGCTAGTCACGTACNGTACCAGTTTGACAATATGAAACTTAACGGAAATTGCCTGCACTGTAAACAACCATCCTCCATGCTCAGACCAGCACTTAAGAGAGACAAATGTCGATCCGAACAAGGCAGCTACAAACTCACATGACGTAAATCCCATTGAGAATCTATGCGATGTTGTCAAAGGGAAGGTCAGCCACTGCAGACCCAACAATTCAGACAAACTGAGAGCTACTTTAAGCCAACTTAAGCAGATCCACAGGCTATTTGCCTCTATGCCTACTGAAAATTAATTTCAGTAGGTTGCTGTTTTTGTAAACATCTTTAATTACATACCATTTTACATTCTAAATTAATACAATATTACTATAATATTGAAATAAATCAACTTTACAATGATTTTCTAATTTGTAGAGCTGCATCTTTATATTAGATAATCATTTACAAATGTTGGTTTAGATTTTATGATTGAGAAATTAATTAAAGGAGTTAAAGAAAAATCCAGGTCTGGATAAGTGGGGCATGTTTTTACAGAAGCTCCTTTAAAAGAAGTAATGATAACATATTTATCTTTTGTTCGTTCAAGCAATCACCTGACAGCACAGTAAAGTTTCACAGAGATTATCTCGATGCGTTTGTTAACACAGCGCTGCCTTCCAGAATGTTCTCACAGGTTAGTACACAGCTGCTGATGTTATAAATAAAATATCACTAGCATAATGTGGGGAATTATTCCCTGGCTTTGTTAAGAATAAAAATAGAAGCACAAACCTAGGATGAATGATTGACCTACTTAACCTGATGACAGGTTAAGTAGGTCAATCATGATGACAGGTTAAGTAGGTCATATCTGATTTGTACAGTCACTTAAATTGATTTGAAGATGGCTTGTTTTGTGAACAAAGAAATACCGCTCATCCAATTGCCAATATTTAATCAGTCCAACTAAACCTATGATCTATAATCACACCAAAGAGACCCATTTCTTTTTAAAGAAATTCTTGATATTGAGATTTTGAACTCTATGTTAAATGGGCAGATAATGTCAACAGCTGTTACTGTTAGGCACTTACACAGTACTATTTATAGGACATTTAACACCGGAGGCATGGCCAGCTACTGATATTATTGAAGATTTAAGATCGCAAATATTGTTTCAAAAATCACCCCAAAAATATTATATCATAGCTTTCCTTTTACACAGCTTTTGACAGCATTTTCTCTGGTCATTTAGAGCAGAGCAACGCATGATTCTTTGCCTATAACTTGCAATACACTGCCGGTCAGCAGGCTGAACGTTCCGGGCCAGAGGCAGGGTACACCCTGGACAGGTCGCCAGTCTGTCGCAGGGCAACACAGAGACAAACAGGACAAACCACCATGCACACACACACTCACACCTAGGGGCAATTTAGAAAGACCAATTAACCTGACAGTCATGTTTTTGGACTGTGGAATGAAGCCGGAGTACCCGGAGAGAACCCACGTATGCACACGCAAACGCCATGCCGAAAGACCCCTGGGCCGGGAATCGAACCCAGGATCTTCTTGCTGCAAGGCAACAGTTGCTACCAACTCCGCCACTGTGCAGCCCAAAATAAATATTATGTTGTATAATTTTTGCATCAGTAAGAATAATTGCTGCCTTTCTGTTTATAATAAATTAGTTAGATAATTTTTCCATTTTTGTTTTGAAAGGTTAGTGAACTTACTCTGATACAGTAAAACCGGGGGTGTTTTTGGATACTGATCCATGCCTAACATACAGTACTAGTAAAAAAACAACCCTTTCATTTAGACCCAAGCTCCAATTCAGTAGTTAAACAATCGGTTATTTCAGCATTAACACTGTGAATTTCTCTTCTACTAAATACATTACGACTCTCAGAAACGTAGAAACTGTTACCAGGAAACCATACTGCAACCTATTTTTTTCTACCTGTAGTTGTTTTTATCTTATTTTGTCTAAATGGGAACCATTCAGGCTTTATAATCTACATCCCGGGTGCTTGGCCACTGCACGGAGTTGCGGCAGCCTGTTGTGTTGTAGAAGTTTCCACAGCAGTGTCAGTGTGTAGTTGAAAAATAATCATAAAGAGGGTTTTTTTAAGATGATCAAATTACAAGAATATCAAATCAACGTACTCACATGCAATGTACGCGATCAAAGCGAGAGCAAAAAGTAGCTTCATCATTCTTCTGTTTAAGCCTGAAAGCAGCCAGAAGACCCGCTTCATCATCCGATCCAAGCAACAGATCCAGGAAACCAGTTGGCCACCCGTTCAAGTCCCGCTAGTGCATTTTGGGTCGATGTTGTTTTCATCTGATGATTTCTGGGTTAATATAAATGCTGGGTGTCACTTAAAATGTAAATAGCTCCTGGGGAGGACAGGCTTTCTAGCTGCTCCTGCAACGTCAACACCAAGCAGTTTACGTGGCTAGCAGCGTAATGTATACAGGTAGCAAACAGTTAGCTGTCAGGTGGCAAGGCACGCTGTGGAGTGGTGACAATCATACCTACGTCAATGCTTATTTAACAGAGTTAACATTTATTCCCTTATGGGAAAACGGGTTACTATAGATGATCATATATCCTGGACAAATGCGATATCAAAACAGCACGAACCCAAATGGTTAGCCGTTAGCTTCACATTAGCCGCGTCTGGCTAGCATACTGCTTAAACCCGCTGCCTGTTTTCTTACGTTCACTTCAGAAAACAACACAAAAGTTAGTCTCAAATTCGGATTCGGGCGCAAAAACTCAACCGCCTCTCATTTAAACGTCCCACGCGTGCAAACATGACGGAGTTGCTCCACTCAGCTGGGCCGAGGAATAACTGATGAGCGATTATTCATCGCTCGATTTATCAGCCCGCATGACGTTCATTTCACTTTTTCACAACTCAAACAATAAACCTTTTGTTTCAGTGTCACGTTACTAAGATTTTTCCTTGCTTAGCGTTAACAGTTTTACTCATTCCTAAACATTAAGGCAGTCGTTTCAAATTTACAGAAACAGATTGATATTTGTGAACACAGATGCTTTTTATACCAGTTTGATGTTCCCATTTCAGCCAGTGTGGTCTGTTCAGAGCTTTAATGGTTTTTAACTATAAGTTACTGACATCAGACTAAGAATGAATACTTAAATTATTTATTAATCCCTCATTTTAAAAAGTAAACACAAAGCTATTAGTGAAAAAATATTTAGTTGGTGAACAATTTGTTTGACTGCTAATATGTTTCTTTTTCTGAAATTCTTTAGTTTTATGCCAGATATAACAGGACCCACGGCTTACTAAAGAGTTCCACTTTTATCACATCAGACAACAGAATATTCTTTAGTCTTACTTACAAGTCATCAGGGGTTTTTGGGAGATGAGTATTTATGTTGTTTTTGCTTTGCAGTTGATTTTCCCGATATCTCTAAAAAGGATGCCAGATTTATTCAGTCTCTTTTTATGGCTGATTCACAAACTTTGAGGCAAGCAAAGTCTGCAGTGCTAGTAGTACTTGGATTTTTTTTGTGACCATCTGCATGAGTCATCAATCCACTCAGAATGATGTTGGTAGTCCGTCACTCCTGAAATAGTTTGGCACGTACTTTTCCATGTTTTTTGTGTTTGTGGATAAAGGGTCTCATTGTGCAATCTCGAAACCTTAGAAAGAGCTTTGTAACCTTTTCTAGACTTGTAAGTGTCAATGGCTTTGCTTCTTATCTGTTACAAAATTTCTGTCAGCAACAGCAACTATTTGTTTAAGATTTGTAGCCTAATTTATCATGTCAAGCAGGCGCTACATTAGAGATTAGGACCAGATTTAGCGAGTGTAATTGTACCAAAAATGTAATGAATTACAAGTAACTAATGGCACAGAAAAGGGAGGATTAACTTTTCTTTCCTCTACAAATAATTAGAAAACTGCTTTTGGAATTTACTCAGGTTCCTTTGTTTGGTATAGATAAATATGATCTGAAATATTTAAACAAGACAAAAAACCAAAAGTAGAATACATTTGTATATTATTTTCTCATAATGTTATTATTTATTTCCCCAGAAAATCCCATTGAGATGAAGAATTTCTTTCACAGGAATCCTGGCCAAGACTGGCGTCAGCACAGTTTGTAAAACTTGTCTGTATGTGTGTGCCTACAGCTAGATCATAAAGTCCTTCTGCAGTTTACCAGATTCTTGTTAAGTTCATACTTCAAAGCATCAATTTGAAAAGTTCAGTTTACGAGGGTCTTACAAAACAGCACAAAACGTATATTATTTTGGTAGATTATGTCTTGCATTATAAACTGTCTGTTTTTGTATGGTGCCTTGTGATCTGAGCTTGCTTTGATCTTCCTCGTGAACTGCACTTTAACAGAAATAGTTTCCCAGTAAAGCTTTTATCATATTGAAGTTTTTTTTTTTTTTTTTACACGCCACATCATTTTATAAAGTTCTTATTTAACCCTCTGATGCGTGAGTGACTGACTATACAGTCTTCAGTGAGTGGGTCTTTTTTGACCCGGGTTACAGTCAATGTGTTTTTATGCTACTTTTGTCATTTTGATTCAAAATAATGTTTTGAATCAAAACATTATTTCTACTGTGTTTTATTTCACACAAGAATTATTTCATGTTTGAAATATTTAAATTTTTCACTTTTTTAAACGTTTTTAGAACAATTTGTAGAACATTTGTAACACTTTGCAGAACTTTTTTAAAACAAAAATGACAACAGCAATTTTACAACAGCAATGATGAAATGTCAATAATAGTCAATGTCAACATCGATTATGTGTGTGGGCATTGGGAGGGGGTGAGAAAGAGCATGTTTCTTGAAACTAGCTAGCTAACCAAGCAAGCTAACATTACTGTCTGTAATCTATTATGCTATGTGTGTCATGCATGTGAGTGTGTGTATGTGTGTGCATTTATCCATCCATCCATACATACATACATTGATTCATCAGAGGGTTAAGATAAACCCAATCAGCTATGCGTTCACTGATTTTGAAAGCACAATGACTCAAAAAAAGTCTATATGTTCACTGCAACATCATAAGTGATGAATAAAAAACAACTGAATTATTCTTGTTTATAAAGGCTTTTCACATTTTCTTGTAGTTTGGAGGTGAAACAGTACCCTTCTAATGCAGTACTTTAGATTGTCATGTTCTGACTGACTGAATCTTCACCAGCACACTGCATCATCCATCAATGGTCTGATTCACACAAGTGAAAGAAATTTATTTTATATGTACATGTGCAGCAATCAGTCAGAGGGAAAATTAGAAGTGGCAGAATGTCTTCAATTTTGTCTCTAGGCAGCTGCTCGACTTCCTGTCATGCCTCCATGTCTCTCATCCATCAGCCTAAAGCCCTTCAGATGTCATGTCTGTTTGTGTTTTTACAATTCACAGCAACATTAACAGACTTCTCTCTCTGTGAGGTTTCACATAATACTATACCCTGGAAGTATTTTTACAGCTTCGCCTTTGAACCACAGGCCTTCAGATCCCTGGTGATAATCTTTATTGCCTTTGTTAATGTTAGTTTTTCGTGTTTGTGTATTTGATGATTAAAGAAGCTTTTCTGTCTTCGCCATAGTCGGTATTAAAAAGCACTGATTAAAGCAGCTAAAGTCATTAGTGCACAAGTGAACGTTAATATTTTATGTGGCTGTGTTATTTACGCAGTGTGAAATTTACAAATGCAATTAGACTCCCTTGGAAATACTTCCCACAGATGTCTTGGTGAGAAAGATAGACATGGCTGAGCAAGATTGCTTAATGGATTTTTTTTTTTAAATAACTGCTCATGGTCTATATTTAATTTGTGAAGAAGCACATTGAAAAACAAAGAAAATCAATTTTTGGTTATCAACTTTTCAATTAATTTCAAATTACCTGATTAAACACCGGTGTCCTTCTTGTCAGGACACAAAGTTTATTTAACCCCAAACCTATCATGAAATGCTTGGAAAGTGATGAAAGTTTCTGGGAAAGAGTTGTTTTCAGCTGAAGTACCTGTTCAATTTTTTCAGAAGAAATGCATTTAATTACTCATAATGTTACATCACTTTGCTTGTATATGTTTGACATAAGAAATCAAACTAAAATTCTTCTATTTTTCACCTGTAGTGTGAAGGGGACACAACTGATATACAACCAGCCAAGGTGAACAACTGTACAGCTCTGCAGCATACTGTGAAATTGCCGAGTGGTGTTTGAATACTAAGCTGGTGGAACAACAATGTAAATAAACACTGAATTTTATCAATTCACACTGTTGTGATTCAAAATAAGGATAAGAAATTGCTTCACAAACTTAATTTAACAAGCCCCACTTTGAGGTCTTTAAAGGACAGATTGCAATGATATGAAAGACTCTGGTTTTTCTTTGACACTTTGATCTAGGGGTCTGCCATTTTGGGCTCATTTTGTGTTTGTGTACTAGATTTGTCTGGTGCTGTCTTATGATCTGTTAAGTTATCTTGTCTCCTGGTTTTTAGACTTTGTTTTGGGGGATCTTACATATAGTGGATTCTTTTGCTCATTTCTGGGTTCTGCTTTCTGATCTCAATTGAATTCAAAAACACTTCATTGCTGTAACTCATACTAAACTTCAAAAAGTTGTTGTTGAGGCTCACTGTTTGCAGGAAGGATCTCCTGTAGCGGTTTGTGTTACATCAGTAATGAATAAGTCTCTGACTGAAGACACTCATTGAATAGCAGCCTCCTGAAGAGGATCCAGGGTTATCCATAATTTTCTTGATTTTATGAAGAATCATTCTTTTTACAGTTATCTCCAGCTAGTCCCCAGTAGTTCCCAGAACAGAATCAGCCTCCTTTATCAGATTGTTGGGCCTTTTTAAGTCCATGGCTCTGATGCTGCTACAACTAATGATGGCAGAAGAGATTGCACTCTCAACAACAGACTCATAGAAGCTCAACATTGTTAAGGGATAAAGTCTCCTATCTCTGTTTTTTGTCCTATTGTTTATAGTAATTCTCAATAAGTTTATGCTCCCCTTCAGTTGTTCTGCAATTAGTTATCTAGATTCCCATTTTTATTGTTGCATTAATCCAGAGGTGTCAAACTCCAGTCCTCAAGAGCTGCTGTCCTGCAGTTTTTGCCAAACATTGCTACGGATCTTATCAAAAAACAAAAGCACAGGTGTAAACAACACATCCTGTGGTGTAAAGACAAAGCAGTGGTGCACTTGATTCCTGCTTCCCATTTACCCAGGTTATTCTGTGTTTCTAACCTGGTAGCTGCTGTGTGTTTGTCTTATTCATGCTAATCCATCTGACAGAGCACTGCAGATCCAGCATATTCTCTGCCTCTCATCCAAGGACAGGTGGGAAAGTCAGTGACCCCTGGAGGCCTTTGCATGACAGCTGGAAATTACATTATTATGTACATATTTTGCATCTACCCATATTTCTCATGTCCTGTTTGTTTTGATGTGCAATATGCTGGCTTACCTATTGGCCTTGTTTGTGCAACCTGTAAGCAGAAACAGGCAGGTGATGATCCAATAGGAGCATCAAGATAGGCTGCTAGGTAAATCCCTCTGTAGAGATAGGATATGTTGTTGGACAATGATCAAGTTGAATCCTTTCATTGTAATTAGGAAGATGATGAGTACGCAGTTGAATATATAATTCAATTAGTTTTTCTCTCTGTTGGGCAGTAGTTGTCCGTTTGATGTACTTAGATTGCCAAGAGGATGCATGTCATTTTTGTTTACCTCCTAAGGGTGTTAAACTTAAAGTAGATTATTTACTTCAAACTCTAACATAATCTGAGGGTGCATTTATACCACAGGAATATTTTCTAAGAATCAAGATAGATTTATTGGGGCCATGTTTACCTAAAGTACAAATATAAACTACCAGGACAGAAATGTACACAAAAAAATGGCCTTAATGTAGGTGAAAAGCACCTCTTACTGGCTGAATATTCCCAGTATTTTTGTTTCAGTCATCTCCTAGTTTTAATTCCTTTAGAACACATGTGTCAAACTCAAGGCCCGCGGGCCACATGTGGCCCGCCACGTCATTTTATGTGGCCCTCTCCCCCCACCAC
>CAEGAG010177539.1:0-10573 GCA_903067065.1 Brachyrhaphis terrabensis
GATGGATGGATGGATGGATGGATGGATGGATGGATGGATGGATGGATGGATGGATGGATGGATGGATGGATGGATGGGTGGATGAAACTGACAGAAACAATGGGTTGGCTAACTTGGTCAGACATGTAAAAATAAACTGCAACATATCTGTTACTGATATCTGATCTAGAATTTCTCTCAATATCGGGACAGAAACAGATGTTAATATCGGTTTGGTGAATCTATAATCACATCACTTCAGACTGAAATTCCACAAAGTGGGTAGAACATATATATTTATAAAAAACATATAAGCACAGCAGAACAGCTAATTCCTGGTTTTCTTTTTTGTTCTACAGAAAATCCTAAAGCGTTTTCTCGATTTGAAGCAGACATTTCCAGGCTTCCTCGTTGTCTCATCAAACAGATTTTATAAATATTGTACTTTTGCAAATGCAAACTCATAACAACTTGAGCGAAAGTTAATGATGAAGCAAATCCACGATGGAACGAGAGCTCTCTCTGGCGTCTTTCCCAAACTAATCAAGGTAAGTAAGGAAGACGAGGGCAGAATGGATAAGGCTGCAAGATTTGAGAGGACGATGAAGTAAATGCAGTCATCTAAACACATTGTAAAATCCTGCTGAGCTGTGTGTCCAGCATGGGCCACCGTCTGCTGCTAAGAGGGGCAGAGGTTCTGACCTGAAAGACGGGGAGACCCGGGTGTCCTGCTCCAGTTTGTTTAGGCTTTAAATATGAAGCCCAGGCAGCAGCTTTCGCTGACTTCATCTAAAGCTGAAATTGGTTCTTTGGCAGTGCTGAGCAGCACCGCTCCAGCAGATCATTCTATCAAGAAGAAGGAAGGTGAGGGGTCCACTACAGAGCAAAGGCAACATTCAAAGTGCCAGCCAAGGTCTGGAAGTCTTTTTCCTGCTTTCAAATTTCCCCAGAAAAGCTACAGACAAACTGGTCTTGTTCATTATTTACCAGACTGACGTTGGACGCCTCAAAAAGGTTAACATTACTTTGTATCTAAAGAAATGTCTTGGTAAAATTAATTAGTTTACTTTATCTAAATCTGCCATGGTTATGAATCATTGTTGGGCTGAGCTGTAAAATAATTCTCAGCAACTAAGTAGGATGAGAAATCCAAAGTGACGAAGAATTGGCTGGAGGGAAAATAGTTTATGATTTGCTGCTATGTTTTTTCCCTGATGACTTTACATTATTTTTATTAGCTCACCATAAATACAAACTACATGAAGTCAAGTAAAAAGTGTTTTTTTTTTTTTTTTTTCCTTCAGCCCCCGTTTCTATCAACAAACCTTTCTGAGACAGACAAAATTCTGCTTGGTTCCTTCTTAGAAAACAGTCTTAGCTGAAAGTTCCTACTCATAAAAGAAACTTTAAGACAAGGTCACCTCACACTGCCCTTTTAATCAAGTTTATATCATCTGTTTCGACTGATAAAGCTGTAAAAAAACAAAGAATAGAAGAAAACCAGTAGACGTTTCAGGGGAAACCAAGGTGAGCCTGACCTTTTTATTTCCTTTCATCTCCTCTCACCTCATTTTACCTTCTTTCCTCCTGATTTTTTCTTTTAAATCCACATATTTTATTTTTTGTGTTATCTTAGTACAACAGGTGTACAAATCCCTTCCTTGTGCTTCCATGTTAATTTCAAGTCTTTTATGAGACAAGTAACTGGCAACCAGATGAGAAAACTAAGATAGAAGTCTATCTTCTTCCGTTACTTTTGTCTCCTTCACTTTATTCTCCATTACAGATTTGGTAAGTTGAAAATTCCAGGAAAACAGAAAAACTACTGAAGAATAAAAAATTACATCTGTATTAAGAAAGTTTTTTTTATTTGGTTCTTGTTGTTTGCTAGTAAAATATTAACAGAAAGCCAAATTATTAATTGGATCAAGTCCCTGCCTGATAGTCATGTATTGACCTCATATCCATCTCCCAACCAGCAATCATGTGTTTGCTGGGATATCCAAACTGTTTGAAATTCTGGTTCCCACAAACCTGAAACCTAAAACTATCATACTCCAGTCACTCAGTGGAGCGATTCTCAAGAAGTCATACAGGTAACCTGCCTTACTGTAAAATGTTGAGTTCCATTTTTATTCACAAACTGATCAGAACTAATTCCTAAGAATTCTTTGTGCTGAAGACCTCACAGCCAAACTTCTCCTGTAATAAAACTCAGCCGAAGATCCTTTCCTCAGTACTGGAGGTTCTGCTGAGGAACTCTAGCTGGGATGTTTCATTCAATAATTTGATTTGATTCTTATTTTATCATTCAATATATATATTATTCATTTTGTCTTTTCATCAAGATTGCATGCCAGTAGTTAAAGAAAAAGGTTATTCATGGAATAATTCAGCTGTAAAGTTAAGCCATTTTGTTAATACTTTCTTAGACTTGATTAGTAATTAGCATGTCAATGATCAGTGATCACTGATTAAGTGATCATTCCTGGTTATGTGAAAAGTTTCTTCTGCAGTTTTTCTGAATTCATTCCTTAACGACACACTGCGTTTGGTTTATGAGCACAGTTGCTGGCGTTTGAGTGCCAATTAAACTAAAGAACTTTAATTTTATTTTTCTTAAACTCAATCAATAATAGATGAAAAAACATCTGGCAAGACAAAAATCTTTCATAGTTTAGTTTATAGTTCTGGTTTTACTGCTAATCAAATGATTTTTAGTTAACTACAGCTGAAAAAGAGAGCACTTTGTTTCTAACCTACACAGACTATGAGAACTGGGGGTCAAAATAAGAACTCATTGTAATAATTTGCAACAACTGGAGGAAAAACAAAACTTCTGTATCGGGTTCATCTCTCATAAACTTTTTTTCTTATCTTTGTTCACATCCATAGATGCCTGGAGCACAGAGCCAGTGCACAGCAGAATATTTGATATGGTGATTGTGCTGATTTTACACCTATAATACCTTTTTACACGCTAAGGTTTATACGTATGTATAGAAACACCAATATGAAGAGTTTCTCTGGTTTCTTTAGTTTTATCTCATCTAAAACTGTCTTTGAATCCAAATGAGATTCCTTCCTCTCCAGTCTGTGATCTAATCAACTTAACTTTGGTTTCCTGTATTCTGAGGGTAATAAAAGAGGAAAATAATGATCACTGGACAGATATGCATCCTCATCCTCATTCTGTCTTAAATCTACTTTTATTTCATTTTTTTCAGACTGTGAAGCAGAACACAGAGTTTCAGGTTTTACTAGTTGTACAGTCAGAGCAAAGTTTGGAAGGGTGGCACAAAATAGAGATTGTTGAAAGAAAACTTAATCTGATTGCAGTTTGGCTTGAGGCAGGAGGTGATCTGCAGTGATGAAACGGCACCTGGATGTTTATAAACGTAGTATGATAGACAGTGTGGACATTTTTCTTCAACAATGACAGAGAAGAAAGTCTGAGTTGATGATTAAGATGGAACTAAAAACATGGCAATCCAGGAGGGGAACTTGATAGTCTGGTAGACTCGGTTAGATTTTCAGCTGGTGGGGCTCACTTTCACACAGCATTGGTTGGTGAAATAAACTCATTTCAATACGGCTGAAAAACAAACTCAACATGGAAAAAGAACTTCGATTTTTTATTGGCATATTTCTATTTGTCAAAAAAAAAAAAAAAATTGTAATTCCAATTTGTGCAATCTTATGGTCAATGGAAATGCAGCTCGTGTTTGTGGTGGCCATGGAATTTGTCACTTGAACACCAGTCGCTGCTTGTCAGAAAAAATAAATATTGTTTTTTATTTGACCTGAGATTAGATTAAACTAGAACCATTCCACATTTTAATATGAACAGATTCAGAGATGCCACCTGATGGAGAAATTAATTAGAAGGATAGAAACTAAAACAAATGAAAGCTGAGGTCATAGGTCAGAATTCTTCCTTTACCTCGTTCGCCCTCTGTTTGGGAGTTTCAGGTCAGACCTGGCTCTGATCCAGACCCGGTTCTGTGTCAAACATGTCCCACACCCGTCTGCACACAGCCTTGTTGTGAGACCCCTGAGGTGTGAAGACCTCCCCACCCCCACGCTGTGCCCTCCTTTGCTGATTAGGCTGCTCATGCATGTCAATCCCACTGGGCAGAAAATTGTCGTGTCCAATCCTCTCTGCATCCAAACCCGTTTTTCCCAATTTTCACATCTGTGTCTGCATGTTGTCACTGTTCTCCACAGGGGGTCTGCTGGACTGAGTGGGAGCGGTGCAGATCAGGGAGCCAGACAGACAGTGTTGGTGTAATGAGTGGAAAAGATGTTCTCATCGATATGATAGTCACTGTTTTAGCAGCAGCACTACAATTTTTTTTTTTTTGCCTAATTTTAAAACTAAACTCAGAAAAGCTTGTAACTGCAGACTCCATTGCATGTTGATAAAACCAATGGTAGTCATCCAGTGTGTGATGTTACATTGCAATGTGTCTATACTTTAAAGATTTATTAGGCTGGTTATTTTTCTCCCCTTTAAACAATCATGACTTTTTGGTCTAATTTGGATACGGTGTTTTTGTGTCCAAATTAGACAATTGTTTTTGTCTTAGAGAGACTTTTTCATATGATTTGATTTTTTATGACTACTATTTTAGTCCTTACCTCTTTGTGTCAATTGCTTTCTGCCATCACCTGCAGCAGGTCACATGGTGGTTTCCACACCCATCGGTATTAATTGCATTGGACAGACTTCTGCGCTTCTGGACGAGCACATAATGAGTTTTTATATGTCCAAGTGAGATGGGCGATTCATTGAATTTCCATTTTAATCAGCACGTCAGTAAGCGAACAATCCTATTACGGAACAGGACGACACAAGGGCCACTTCACAACCTCCCCCTCCATCCCTTCATCTTTCTCTCTTAGACGGCAAATTAATCATCTCTCTATTGCCACGAGAGGCCAAACTTTTTCTTTCGACTGTTCCTAATTTAGGAGAAGATATGTTTCATTCACCTACTCACTCTATGCTCAGTGTCTGGCTGAAGGACTAATCTGATTCTGTCTTAAAGGAGGTGGTTTTCACACAGATATTTTAGAAGCTGACATACAATCACATTAGTTCTGTACAAACACGCTCACGTACAATGAGAATCAAACCGAAGCTCCAGCAGCCATCATCATTCCTGAAAATGTCTCTTCTTCCTCCAACTTCAGTATTGATAGACTGTAGGAGGAGGAGGGGCGGAAATATCAATCAGGGAGGAAAGAGAAAAGCGGAGAAACACAATTATTAACAGGGCAGGGAAGAAGAGTGTTTGCTGAGACAATGGCCAAATGAGAAAGAATATAGCTGCCAAACCTATAAGCTTCTGCCAGAGAGCTGCAGCTGTATCTCACAAACACACAGGTCTGCTTTTTATTTCCACGTCCTCCATGGAGCTAATGTGAGAACAGCAAAGTTTTACACCTGGATAAATCTGCTTTGTTTAGGTGGGTATAAAGATATACCCACCATACACTACACCATGGTTTAAGAACCATGGTGTAGTGTATGGAAGCCCATTCTGGCCATGAAAGAGAAAAGAAACGCCCAACAGGAAGTCACAATTACAAACTTTTATGTTACAAATTAAGTTTTACAGTCAAAATTTTGAGTATAAAAGTCAATTAAAAGTAAAGGTCATAATTGCTTAAAACAACTTTCATTCTCATTATTAGGACTTTTCTTCTTGGAATTGACTTTAAAACTACAAAATATGACTTATTCTAGGAATTATAACTTTATAGATCAAACATGTGACTTTTCTTCTTGTAATTGGGACTTATTATTGGAACTTGAAGTTGCAACTATTTTTTCTCTAAGTTACAACATTAAAACACAAAATTACGACTATTTTTCTATCAGCACTGATGGGTTTCCGTAGTTGTGTAAGTTTTGCCAGTCTGGAGCGTTCAGATGTCCGCATACACAACGTCAGGGCAATAAGACATCAGTATTTAACTGTACATTTTAAGCAGATGAGAACTAAGTGGAGGGATTTGGCCAGAAGAAACAGCAGCGTATTTGCAAAAAAAGCTAAGAAACACATGAGCACAAATATCTCGGAAGAATGGTAGTAGAAGAATCAGGAAATCTAGACCAAACAAAACAACCTGTGTTTGGATGTAAAACACTGACAACAATGCTGTGAAGGCTCTTTGTACTTTAAATATCCAAACATGTTTCCTAGCATCATTACCAACAAGTTTACATCCCAGTTCTGTTTTCACTCCACAAGTTTTACTCAGATCTGAGAAACTGGAGCTACTGCTGTCACAGAGTCACACCCACACTATAAAAAACAAACAAAAAAAAAAAACCTTGTGTTCACTGGCTGAGTGTTCAGGACTTAATGGCCGATGCTGCTTAGTCAGCTGAACCTGAAACTAAGCTACATGATGGAGAGAGACCGAGGGGAAAGGCGGACAGAACAGAAGATTGATTAATAAGAAGAGGGAGAAAACATTAAAAAGGAAAAAAATGCTGCTGAACAGAAAGGAGGAACAAATGAGCAAACAGCTTCAGTGGCCAAGAGAGTACTTCCCGACATTTTAGATTAAAATACTCAGAGAAAGAGAGAGATGTTCAAAATAAATGCTTCGAAAAATAGCTAAAAAATGTAGTAAAAAAAAACAACAGATGTTCATTTAAAGAGGCAAGGATTAAAAAAAAAAATAATCTACTCAAGCACTGTACCTTTATGGAAATTGAAAGTTACTTTTGCAATAGCAGAAAAAGCCTCATGGGTTTGTTTTGTCTCTATACAATGTACAAAGGACAAAACTGGAGAGAAAATTAAAGGTTACATCAAAGAAAAACTTTTTTAAATTGTGACAGGGTTCTCTTATGACTTGAGCAACCAAAAGAATGACTGGCCAATGCCGGAGATCACTTCAGTGAAATTTATTAATTTTCTTCTTTAGGTGAGCAAATATCCAGGTGCAGAATACATACAAAAGACATCTAAGGCAGGTTTAAAATCAGACAAACAGCAGTACCTTCAATTTAAGAGGCCATCACCTTCAGTGTGACTTCTCCAGGTTCTAGCCACAAACTGCCTCTCTGTGGAGCAGAGCCCTGCTTTTAAAGCCACAGGCTCCGCCCACAGAAAGTCCAATCAAGCAAAACAAACAAAAAAGAAAACCCCAAAAAACTAAGTAATTACTTCTAACTCAAATAAACTCTTAAAGTTTACAAAATAATAATAATAAGAGAAAAAATAAAATAAACTAATCAAACTACAAGACTCAATTTAATAGAAAACACCCAGCACATTCTGATGACATCACCACATCACGTAATTCTCTCCCGGTGCGCCACAATCCGGAAACGATCCTGTTTGAAAATAGAGCCGGGAAATGTTTGAAACTGAAAATAACAGGGTATAATGAACATTAAGCTGAAAGCAGGAACACCGCGTGTGCACCCACGATGAACCGCATCAGCCCAAACTGCAACAAAATGTAAGTTAGCGATTGTGCATATGTTTGTATGTATGTGTGTGCGGGAGTGTTAACACGGACGCTATAATTAGGTCCCAGCTCATAACGGCTCCTCCGTCACATAAATAAACAGGAAAAACTATAGAATAAAATAAGTACTGACAAAATATTGAAAACCTTTTGGGACGATAATTTATTGTTTTGGAGATGACTAAACATTGTAAAAAAAAAAATTAAAAAAAAGTTCAACAAAACCTTTTTATTAAACATTTTTTTGCAAAAAAAAATAAATTTTTTGCAAACTGGTTCATTTTTATGGCTTCATTATGACCTTGTTTTGGCTGCAGTGATATGTCGAAACACAGTGGTGGAAGCATGACTCTGAGAGAATAAAATGGATTTTCTTCAGCTGCCTTAAATAAATACACAAAAGTGCATCTCGATTGCAAGAACATGGAACCTAATATTACACCTGCAAAAATTACAATTAAAGGTTCACGTCAAAAGTACATCTAATGTCAGTTGGAGAAAATGAAGCCACTGACTGTGTTTTATACCTGCTAAATGTTAGAACACAGAAATAAAAATTTGAGTGCACTAATTGCAGTTTAATAGCCAATCACTGATTTTAAAGGGGAAGTATCATGTATTTTTAAGCCACCTAGTGCCATTTTAGAGCACAGTCAAGTAACTATGTTAACAGAGGAGCCATGTTGAGATGACTTCCTGAAGTTTCAGAAAGAGCAGGAGCTTTTAAAGAAACAGAGGCCCAATTTCAAGGCATTAAATTGTGAAGTTGAATTTAATATTTGATATAAAGTATGTAGCATTTTAATAACAACTGATATTAACCCTTTAACAACATTCTTACCAGCGTTACAAGAATGAGAAGTAGCTCCTGTAACCAGCTCAGCTGAGGTCCACCTGGTGTTTGCTAATTGCTGTTTGCTAGGCTGAAGGAGCAAACAGCAATTTGCTCACATTTGTTCTGTGAGGTGGAAGCTCAGAGACTTGGACCCAGCTCAGACTAGCTCCACCCACCTCCACCCAGGCGTTGTTCACAACTGAATGGTTGCTATGGAGATTAAAGGATTTCTCAAACATGCATAAAAGAATCAAGGCAACACTTCAGGTTTGTTTTTGATAAGGGAATAACATAACAACATGACATAAAGCACAAAAAGCCAATTTTACATGATACTGCTCCTTTAAAAAACCTGACCTGGTGATTCTGATTCTATGTCTGGAAAATTGCCAACTATAGCAACAAAGTTGCTAAGTTGGTAACAGCAAGGACAGTGGAGACCTTTGTATAGGTAGATAAATTTTAGGTAAATTTTATTTAACACTGGTAGATCGCTGGATATTACAGTACAGGACAGGCCAACCAGGTTCAGTACCATCATAATCAAAAGTAAAAAACGGAGTTCGAAAAGGATTAAGAAGCCAAAGTTTATTAAATCCTGTCGCCCAAATATTTCTCTCATTATGCATATTTACACATCTAATTTTTACTCCATTTCAACTCTTTCCAAATTGTATTCGGAAAATTAATTTTCAAGCAGTTTTCTAAAACTAAACATAAGACTAAAATGTGTTGTTAGATATAAGTGACCAAGGACAAAAGTACTTAAGAACAGTCTGTGAAACTAAAGCAAAGACACACTTATATTTTCTTGTTTTTCTGCCCTGCGTTTTCTCCCCTCCTGCTGCTTCAAGGTAATTCCTTCACTCCAGGGGAGCAGGAGGAAGAACAGAAAACAACAGGTTCACAGGTTGCCTGACTTTGGTTTCTTTTCATTAAGAGAGGTGAAGCAACAAATGTGGCCTTTTGCTGGTTGTCAGGTGACCTGGAAAGGCCCTGAGATTTATCCCACTATAATCCTGGCCCGCATGCTCTGAGAAATAGCTGCTTGTAAATGTCAACACAAGTTTGTTCTAATAGCAGCAGCGGAAGATAAAGACACCAAGATAAAAAGCAGCAGCTATATGCATTTGCTGTATCCAAGTATAATATACTTGGATACAGCTGCCAAACTACTCAGATAGTTTGTAGAAACATTCAGCTGAATGTTTCTACAAACTATCTGAGTTAGATTACATTGTAATGACTTCTCTGATGTCTTAAAGGACTAAAGACA
The DNA here is from genome assembly GCA_903067065.1 of Brachyrhaphis terrabensis. Taxonomy (NCBI): domain Eukaryota; kingdom Metazoa; phylum Chordata; class Actinopteri; order Cyprinodontiformes; family Poeciliidae; genus Brachyrhaphis; species Brachyrhaphis terrabensis. The sequence goes on from CAEGAG010177539.1 coordinate 9,585, forward strand.
AGGATTAGTGACATCTGGTGGCACAAACCAATAAATGTCATTAAACTGTAACAATTCAGTAGCCTTGTTACATTTTGGGCTTGAAGTTTTTTTTTTTTTTTTTTTCATGGAATCAGAGGTTCTCTCTTAGCTAATGCCTTGTAAAAAAAGAACGAAACTATGGAGGATGTTAAAAAATCTAAATAAATTTTTTTAAATTTAATCCTAAAATGTATCAGCAGCTAGTGGAGAAAAGCTAAAATAGCTATTTTTACCCTCTAAAGCTGATTTATAAAAAGCAATACTAACCTATACATAAAAGGCACATGATAATAAAGGAATAAATAACAATCCGAAAGTGCTTCTGAGAAAAAAAAATGTTTTATTTTAGTCAATTGCCTCAAATGGTAAAAGCTTGATCCAATGACTGAAACTAGAGCCATCTCAATAATCAAGGTGTTCTAAAGATCGACAAAGGTGAGGAATCAGGACAAAAATATGTCCGTATTAACTAGGCATAAGGCCCATCAAGAGCTCCAATTGAGAAATTTAAATTCTCTAATCCACTATATCAAATACAGCTGTTATATCAACACTATCACCAGAGTCAGTGGCAAGAAATATGTAATTAAATCTGGTATAAAGAGCAGAAGCAGTGCTGTAGAAATCAGATTGGAAAACCTCAACAATATTCTGCTGCTCCAGGTACTGAAAATAAAAAAAACCTTCTCAAGGATTCTTGAAGGTGAAGGCCATCTATAAATGTAATGTACTGACATCAGAAAACAACAATAAGACGTGACTCATTTAATTAATGTAAATGCTCAATGCGTCTCTTTACAATTCAAACTGAAGCAATCATTTCCAAAGAGGAAAACAAATCAAATAAAAGGAGAGCATACTGAAGAAATAAATACCCATAGCTAAAAATAATGTAACCCGACTTTCTACTCTATAGCCTTTTCCCCTCAAATCTCGCGATGTTTTTAATAGAATGATTGGAGATTCTC
>CAEGAG010177678.1:0-50567 GCA_903067065.1 Brachyrhaphis terrabensis
ACAGTCATGTTTTTGGACTGTGGGAGGAAGCCGGAGAACCCGGAGAGAACCCACGCATGCACAGGGAGAACATGCAAACTCCATGCAGAAAGACCCCGGGCCGGGAATCGAACCCAGGACCTTCTTGCTGCAAGGTAACAGTGCTACCAACTGCGCCACTGTGCAGCCCCGCCATAAAATCCCAATAAATATAATAAAGTTTGTAGTTGAAACATGACAAAATGGATCAGGATTAGGAGGTTTGCAAACACAACATGGTGTGAAAAAATACGAATAAAAAACAACAACAACAAAACAGGTTTCAACAAAATCTTTGTTTCAGGGATAGAAAGGAATCTCCTGATTTGCTATTCTGGACTTCCAGTTGAACAAAATGTAAATCCTGAGGATCATCTTTCTCCAAATTCCTGTGAATTACAATTTAATACAATTATCAACAAATTGTTCACCTCGCAGAGAGAGAGACAGGCAACTGAAGAGGAGAAACCAGGAGTCAAATTTTCACAGCTTGGAAGAGTGTAAACATGCAAAAGCTGAGTTTTGTGTGAGACTCTGTGGCAAAAAAATTCTCAGATGTATCATAGAAAATCCGATGTGGAAGGAAGCCAAACAGAAACAGTTTTAGTGAAGTGATATACGACAGATTAGGACAGCACTCTCTTCTTCCAGCTCTGCCAAGAACTCAGCAGATATATGAGTTTTATTATGGTAGGAGAAAACAACACAAACCAAATAAAAAAGAATAAATCAAACAAAACAGAGAAAACAAGTTCAAGAGAGCCTGATTAAATTTGTGTTTACTGTTCATCCATCTGGACCAAACAAACTCACAGAGGAAGTACAAACAAATTATGTACTACTTCAACTGTAGCAAGCAAATGTTTAAATACAACTCATGTTGCTGTGAGCTGTTAGGTAAACACAAGTTATCTTAGGTTATAAAAACAAAAACTTTCTTTAGTGAAAAATTTAAATGAAGGTCAAACATTTTAGTTTCTGTCAAAAACAAAACCTTTAGTGAATTTTAGATCACTAGAACTATCTTCCTGTGCATGCTTTGAGTTAATTAATTCTTCTTTAGTTCATATTACCAATTATATTCAACTATATTAAGCAAGGTAACTTAACTAACAATAAGAAGATTGTAAAGATCACACATAACCTGCAGCTTGAGGGAGTTTATAGCTGATTTAAAGCTATGATTGTTCTAGGATTGTTGTAAAAGCAATTCTAGCAACCTTCTTTTCACATTTTTGTCTACAAATAGTATTTATCAGTTGGTGGCCAGAAAACTAGGTTTGATTAAAATCAATACCGTTATCACAATGTGTTTGCAGATTAAGCTAATTTGATTTTACTCTCAAAATAAGCCATTTTTGGGATTCTGAACAGATTGCCTGAAACCTGTTTAACAAAAAGCTACAAATTATTTACCTGAAATTTCTTTGCTAAATTCTTCTACTAAATTTTATTTATTAGGAAGAAGTAATGACTTCCAGTTTGCAGCAGTAACATAAGAGCAACTCCTTTTCACCAAACCGCTCAGTTTCTATTAGAGGAGCTGCAACAATATCTTACTCATCACTGAGTTTATTTACAACACACTTTATTGTTCTGAGATTTACCACTTTCAGGTGTTTTCTCTGAGCAGACAACCCACAACAGCTAAGAGTAAAAATCTCACTTGATTTAAATGTAGTATAATGTTTTTGTCTATGAAACCTACCTGGCAACCAGATGCTCCAGGATCTCTCCCATAGCCAAGAAACGAAGCCCTCTCAGTTTTACCTGTAACAACACAAAGGATCATGGAAATAAAATCTGAATGGGGTTTTGCACAATGGCAGCATTGTCGTCAAGCTGGGTCTTTAGTACTGCTGGCAGTGTGGGCAGGTACCGGGTCCTGCTGGTTCTCTGTAAAACTTTCAGAAGAGGGGATCATGAAGTGCTCTGAAATGTCCTGGTAAGCAGCGGCGCTGACCTTGGACTTAACCTTACAAAGTGAAACAACATCAGCTGGGCTCTGATCAACAACCGTCTCAAGGCTGCAGTTATCTCTGTCGCTTGTGAACATTTCTCTCATTTTCCTTGGATAAAAACTCTTTTACTGGATAGCCTCTAATTGTGTTGTCACAATAACAAATTTTACTGGGGGATAAATTGTCCCAGTAATTATCCCAATAAACTATAATATTGTTTTTTGGTTCTTTTTTTAGACCACTTTCAAGTGATTTATTGATAATAGCATAAAACTGCAACCGCACTCTATCAAAGACAAATAAAGTTTAATTTTGTAAAGAACACTCAGCATTGGAATTGGAAGATTTTTAAAACATCCAAAAATAAAAGACGACAACCAAAAATAAAATGGAAATAAAAGAAGCACTTACCACCGAAACAATAAACAAAATGGATTATGAAAACTCCTTCAAAAACATTAATCATCAGAAATTATTGAGCTCAATTCTACTTTTTTGAGAAACAAAATTTTGCAGCTTAATTTAGTATAAAAATTTACATTAATTAAGGCAAAATATTTCACTCTGCAATCTAAATAGTAGTTAAATGAGTTTTACTGTTTACATTATTGAAATAGTTCCAGTGCAGTATTGTGCCATTACTCCCATATACTTTATAAAATGCCAATCTGGATTTAATAATACATTTCTGTTCTTTTACTTTGGAGACAAATTTCCCAGTCTGACAGGAAAGTTTTCTGCCAAATGTATAAATCACATTAAAGTGAACGCAGCTTTTTCTCCTTTAACTCTCTTGTATATATATATATATATAGCATAAATATACTAAAAATAATCTAATGCATGCAAAAAAAAATCTCATCCTTCAGCAGAAGTGCAATGACTCATGGCGATGTCAGCATGCAAAGGATGTTTTCAGTGAATTAATTAAGAGAGTAACAATTGTCAGTTCTTCGATCAGTGTCACATCCAGTCTGCACGGCTTAACGGAAAGCTAGCAAGCAGCCGTCAGGGGAGAAATAAAAATCTGAGCGCAGAATATACATGAATCACACACATCACAACATCCAAACTCAGCAGTTTTACTCCCCTAGAAGAACAAACAAATAAACAAATGAGAGCTCCTCAGGGAGAATGATGAATAACTTTTACACCATCATGCATTATTTTTTGTCAGACTTCCAAATATTACAAGCACAGACACAAACCCTGGAACTAAACTCTATGTACTCTGGGGACGCAGTAAATATATATATTTTTTTGTGCGTTAAAAAACGTGCATAGCCTGGATCTTTTGTTCCACAGTGACTGATCTGAGCCCTGTTTCCACCAGCGCAGGTGAACACAGGTACATCTAAGAGAATCCACTTGTGCTTATCTGAGCACTCCTGAAGGAGACAGTTGTTCTGCATCTGTGCACACCGTCTCTGGGGACGCAGGAAGCTGAGGAAATCAGGGAAGATGGTTTAACTGGCAAAGCTGCTTCTCCTCTAACAATAATGCGATACTGTTCTGAGCCATTGCTCTTGCGAAAGGAAATAGGATTAAGTTGTCGGTTACCACCAACGTTCACTATAATGGCAGGATGATGAAACAGCTCCTGTGACGAGAATTTCAATTTCTTTACTTTCCGTCTGATATGTAAAAGTGGTCCAGTAAGAATCATTTTTTATTCTTTAGAAACAAGGTCTGCTCAAGTGCAAGAGTTAAATATTCATTGTCAGCATGTGTTTTGTCACACACACTGGTTTTGATATGAATAATTGATGCACACTGTTGTAATTCAGGCCCAGCAAGCAGACAGATGTGAAAACACAGACATCGACTACAAGCTAATGCAAAAAAAAAACAGCAGTTCAGATCTCAACTTAAAAATAATGCCTTGTTAAAGAAGAACAAGCTTGGCTATATAAAATTTGGGAAATTAGTTTGACACAGTTTAAGTCTAAATGAAAGAGATGACTTAATATTCTATAAAAGGATTGTGCAAAACAAGTTCATGAGTGTTTAGTATTTTACTGGCTTTTGACAGGAGCAAGAATCTGTTTAGGGAATTAGGAGAAGTTTTAATGAAAGAGTTGAGCTAACCAAATAGCCAAAAACACGTGTCAACATGCGAAAAGCTGTTCAGAAAAGATATTAAGGATTTCATTGATTATTGAGATACATATTATTTGGTATCTTAAAATCAGTACACATACATTTTTAAAACTGATTCTCACATAAATATTTTGTTTTACGATCTTTTGCAAAATGCCCGTTTCATTTCCGAACAGAAATAAACTTACTGCTTGGCTGAAAATTATTTTAAATCTAAATGTCATTGGCATAAATTAGTTTAGGCTTAACTTTAAAACTCAACCTTGTCTTTTGGACTTCCATCACAGCAGAGTAAAAAAAAAATTATATATATATCTGCTTAGATTTTAGGCTCTCAGTAAAATAAATCAACATTTTCAATTTATCCATTGCTAATTTCCACAAATTGTTAATTTTAACAGTCAACCCGGGTAAGAAGTTTAGCTTTTCAGATAATCTAATCTCATCCCTTTGGCTTTAGCGTTGGAGCTCATCACTTCAGATGGAGCTGAGTGAACGCTGCAGCAGCGCCAGGTTTCCTTTCAGCTCAGATTAGAGCCAGCTGGGTGTGACCTCCGTCTTCACTACAACAGCATTCTAGCACAATGTCATTTAAATTTTGACTTATTTCAAACAGCTTTTGAAAACAAGAAAACAAATAGAATGGAGAAAACATGTGCATACAAGAACAAAACAAGAAAGAAGAAGTGACATTTTTTTTTTTTTGGGCTATCTTTATACTTGAGGAGTTCTTTATCAAGCAAGCTCATGTGTTTTAACTTTACATCTTTCAAGAACTTAATACCTGCAGTAATGCAAAACTTTTAAATCTGGCAACCACCTGTTCAACTGTATGACCTTAAATAATCAAAAAATAAAAACCATAAAGCCTTTGTTTAGTTAACTTTAATTCTGTTATTAATAGAAAGCTTTTCAACAGTTTTCTCAAATGAAATAAATCACATAAAATTATTTCTTTTAACAGCTGCTTTAGATTAGTGCAGATCTTTGTAATAAATGCCAGGGTGGGGAAAAAAGGCATGGCAAACAGACTGCTGAATCTCACAACTCTGAGTCTGTTCATGCTAAATTTCTCATGAATCAACCACTAAAAAAATGGATTCATCAGCGCTCCGATCCCCAAAATAAGTACTGAAGGAAAAAAAATCCCAGTAAGGTTTCTCTCCACTTTTCACGCCAGGTTCTTGTAATTTGATGTTTAAAACTGTCTGCTTACAGAAATCTGAACACAAATTTCAGGAAAATGTATGTTCATGCTGCAGGGGTAAAGTAGAACAAAGTGATACATCAAGTGGAGCATACTGCTGGGTTGGTCACTTCCAAAGCAGAGAGCCTAAAGTAGCTGAATAAAATATCTTGCAGTGACACAGTCTCCTGTCTGACGCTCAGCTGCTGTAACTCACGGTGAGCAAAATAGGTCACTATGATTAACAGAGTTTGGCAAAAACAAAATGTTTGAAGTTAAATGTTAAACAATTTAAATGTTCGGGTTTGAATCAGCTCATTAAGAGTAGGTTGTTTATGTTGTAAGGGAAGAGGAGCTAAAAGCAGAATGTGTCTGTTCACATGTTACAGGCTTGTTCTGTTTTCCCTCCTCTGAACGGGCCCGTGAGACCACAGCATCACAACAAGAGCAACACTAATATTGTTATTATTACGTCTCATAGAGGCCTATTTGTTCTGTGCACCCCTACAAGGAACCGAGCATGTGTTTTTCTTTTTCTGCCACACAACTATTAATTAAACTGCGAGCGGGCGCTGACGGGAAGTAAAATTCACTGTCGTCCTTAAAACATCAGGAATGGGCAGATAATACAGAAACTACCATGATTAAAACGCTTTAATTACTGCAGTCGTAATCAATCAAATAAATTGTACGAAGCCTACCATCGCTTAGTATGTCCGTGTTCAAATGAAAATGTAATCTCACGAGGGGAGAAGATTTCATGAGTTCAGATGAAAACGCTCTGCGAGCCTGATAATTAGCATATCACTCAAAGGTGTGAAGGTGTGAGCATGCTTGCGAGGCATCTCACTGCAGAACGGAGTCTATGTTCACCACAGTGTCATAGTGATGTAAACAGCACTTTATTATGAGCTAAATATAATGTGTAGCAAGTATAGAACTGGGTGGGAAACAACTCTGTTGAGAGCAAAACTGAAACTAAGAGATACAATGAAAAATAAACTACCATCCTACATGACAAATAAGAAAGTTGTGTTTATAATATTCGTTTTGGTGTTTATAACCCAGTATAAATGCCTAAAGATCTTATTTTCTGGATCTGTGTCAGTTTATTGGCCGCTTGAAATAAATTTTTTTATTTTTTTTGATAATATTTGAGTCATACGCAATCAAAAAATGGTTCTGCAGCATCAAAAATGACATTCACTGTTGCGTATTTTACTCAATATCGAGTTTATATTTTCGCACTGTCAACCCTCTATCACACACGTGTCAAACTCAAGGCCCGGGGGTCAAATCTGGCCCGCCAAAGCTTTTTATGTGGCCCTCCGGACTCTAAATTGCATCAATAAATCCTTCCAATTTTTCACAAATCTGCAAAATTCACAAAAAAATCAACAGATCCCCACATTTTCTTTCTGATTTTACGGAAATATTTTTCTCAAAATTGGCCAAAAATATTGAGTTTAAGTGACTCCTGGCTCAGCCTTACTCGATGTTGAGCTATAGTCCGTGATTGATGCAGCAATTAATAAAAAGTCACATTTAAAATTATCCATCCATCCATTTTCTTTACACCCTTATCCCTAATGGGGTCGGGAGGTGCTGGTTTCTATCTCCAGCTACGTTCCAGGCAAGAGGCGCGTTCACCCTGGACAGGTCACCAGTCTGTCGCAGGGCAGCACAGAGACAAACAGGACAAACAACCATGCACACACACACTCACACCTTTACTCACACAATTTAGAAAGACCAATTAACTTGACAGTCATGTTTTTGGACTGTGGGAGGAAGCCGGAGTTTAAAATCATACATTAGCGAAAAATTTCTAAACAATCCTTACAAATATTTCTAAATTAGCACCACAAAATCTGTGATTCAGAATTGTGAATACAAAATCAGTGTGACAAGATGTTCAATATTATCTAATTTTAAGAAATGCTTACTGAATGCTGAAACAATTACCGGTATTGACATTTAACAATTTAATGGGTTCTATCAATACATTCTGGCACAACCGGCCCTTTAAGAACATTCAGATTTTTGATTTGGCCCAAAATCAAACTGAGTACGACACCCCTGCTCTGTTACATCACCTCACATTAATATCATTTGTGATCATCAAAAGCTTTTGGTCTGATCTGAATTTGATTTCACAGAAAACAGAGCATTGCTGCTAAGATTGGACAATCTTGTGTCCAGAAAAGCCTCGTTGACCATCAGCATTGAATTAACAACAATAGTTTTAGATTAAATCCTTCCGGATAAAAAGCCAAGCTGGCCAGTTCCTCATGGATCACATCCTTACTGATCAAAGAGCAGCAGAACAGAGCAGCATGATGCTCTGTTTAGCTCTTTATTTTGATAATATGAGCGGCGGTGACCTCACCGTCCGCCGGGATCGATTCAAAACCATTGCCACAAAACTTAGCCAATTAGTGAGCGTGCTTCACTGCCTCTCAGATGCATTCCAAGGGCCTATTTTTCCATCCAAAAGAAATGAGTGTATTTTCCTTGCTCCAAGGAAAGCCAAGACCGTGAAAACAAACACAAGATACTGAATGGCTGTATGCTGTTAATGTAGAAACCAAATGTATTTCACCATGCACCAGCTCACTTGTTTCCCTTTTTTTCTGATTAACTATGTGTTTGGTGTTGATGTCTGGGGCTTATGTTCCAGTCTGATGAGATTCATGGCACATTACTGCAAAACATTATTCCTATAATTAGATCATTACGGGACGCAAAACATAAACAAGAGAAAAGTTTTCAGCACTTAATCACAAGGAGCTTTGAATCTATGGAAAAGATTGGAATATGAAGACCGGGGAGATCTTCAGGATTCGGCCTGTCTGGCTGCGTTAAAAGTAAAATTAGACAGGCTCCATGGTTACTAATACATTCCTCTGGCAACCAGAGACGGCACAGGAACACATCAGATGTACACTCACTCATTCGCCTTTTCATCACACCTTTTAACATGCCTCCTTTTGTTTCCCTTTTAAGAGTTTGTGTACATCCATTCTGTCAAAGCCGTTTGATGCTTCCCCTCGGGTTTTCTTTTTTTTTTTTCTCCACTGTAAGTAAAAGCTGGCTGGGTTAGAGGTTAGGTCAGCGGCGCGGATGAGGAAATAAGGGGGCGGAGGGGCACTGTATCATATCAGCTTCCTCCCTGCCTGTCGGAAGAATGTTTGCAGCTCGGTATTAGGAACAACAGTGGGATAGAGGAGCACGACGGAGCAACAAAACACCAAGGAAACATGGCTCTCCTGCCCTGAGCTCGACATCAATTTCTGCGTACAGCCCTCTCAGCATGTGACATTATTCAAAGCAGCAAGAGCAAATGTTAATGAGTTCTTATTTGCATATTTACTTTTTTTTTTCTTTGTTGAAATGTCACTGATTATTACGTACTAGGATGATGAATGTATCTGCTCATGCAGCTTGATGTGTAATTAGCCATTAGGTGAAATGAATAGATCAATTAAAGGCAAGGGACTGGGATTAAGAGAAATCAAACTGGGAAGAACACAGGAATAAGAAAGAGGATAACACATTAGGCTCATGGGGAAATAAACGCCATCGCTTTTATAAATCAGGCTACTAATCAAAACAAGATGGCGCAATCAGCAAAATCACATACATCCAACATTTTGGTAAATATGGTTTTCAGTATCTGGAGCTAAACTGTTTATTTTCTCCTAAAATCCATCGCAACACAGGAGAGAGAGAGGGAGGGAGGGAGAAAGAGGAAAAGTGGATTTCCTGATTGTGTTTATCCCCTCCCAGGATTATCAGGTGCCACGGCTCGGTTTATTTGAATTTTTTCTAACTCTGTAAAAAGAAGGAGGGGAAGAAACGGGAGAGGTGGACAGGGGAAAATGTTTTCGCTTGGCCTTTGCCGTTTTCCGATCCCAACCGCTCTCCCGCCGGTGCTTGTTATTCACAAACGAGGAAAAAAATGCATTACTGCGGACCAGATGGGAACATTCCACATGACCAAACCAATCAATCACTTCGGTGGGACGCAGGTGTGACACAGCCGTGCAGCAACACACCATTTCACAGTCTATCAGGCACAAACACATGGTCACCAATCAATGGCACCCCGAGGACCCGCGAGGAGGGGTGCTCCTCTGCAGCCACGCTGGTTCAAAGCTGATGACTTCATAATCACGCATCCATTCTCTCAGAGGAGAAAGGCAATGAGCTCCCTAATAACGTCTCCCAACATGCGAGCGCCAGCTCTGTAACGGATGCTGCCGCCGTAACACGCTCTCCTGCATCTCACGAGCTCAGTGCCATCGTCCCTGTCAAGTTGTGAGATTGCCTTAAAGGAAGAAAAAGAAAAAAAGAAAAGAACCAGAGCGTGTTTAACAAGTTGCAGAAATGTCTCCCTGTTGGCTGTTGGAATCAGGACGGCATGCAACATCAAAGAATGAGTCAATGTTTGGTATTAGATGCCAAACAACTGTTGAGCAGCAAAACAACGGAGAGCTAAAGAGAGGTGAAGGACGAGGAAGGATGCACACATGGGTTAGGAATGCTGATTTGACTCAGCACTGTGGGCATATTTTCTTACACGAAATCCCCCACAAACCCTGAGCGGTCTGGAGTTTAAGAGCACAAGGCTGCACTAAATAAAACATCCAACCAGCCAGAAGGGGGGAAACTTTTGATGATCTCTCTATGTGGGGATGGCATAGTGGGACAGTAAAAACTAGAGCAACCATTGAAGACAGTCTTGCTGGTTTTAAGTTGAAAAAAAAAAAAAAAAAAAAAAATCTACCTAACCACCCCCATATCCTTGGCATTAAAGTCTCTCAGAGACGTGCTTCTCTCTTCACTTCCCACACTTTACACTGTCGGGGCTGTGCCAGCGTAGGAGAAAATGTCAGGCATTGTCAAGTGGGAGTAAAGGCGAAACAAATGTTTGCATTTCATTATCCAATCACAATCCACTACAGAGCAAAAAGAGGGGAGGGTAACATTATCTAGTATTTTGCTTGCCAGTACACCCAGCATGTACACAGGAGGACTAGCAGTGTTGGCTGTGGGAGTCGGAGAGTACTGGGAAAGAAAGTTCACCAACACTACCGGACTAAAGTGGTGACAACTGAGGCAGTATTTAGTGTATCACAGAGTAAGCTTTACAAAATTCATCCTGTACAAGTTTTCCATCTTGGACAGATTGATGTGAGGACGTCATTCCCACCTTTTAAAGGTGGAGCTTCAACCCTGTTAAAAAAATATTTGAGGGAGCGTCTAACCATAAATTTATCATCCCACTTTGTCTGAGCTGGATTTGTCTTAGAGCTGGGTGACATGGCTTAAAAATAAAATCAGATATTCTTCATAACAGATACAATATCTGACTTTAATTACATAAAAATTAATGCTTTCTTTTCTGGAAAAAAAAAAAAGAAGAAGAAGAAATTACAAACAGAAAATTTTTTCAAAAAGTGTCTTTTACTTTAATCATTCTTTCAAGTTTGAATAAGGTGGACAATAAAGTCAAAAACAATACAGGAATAAAGTTGTAATATTGCCAGGATAAAGTCATAATATTAGCAGATAAAAGATACAATTTTACTAGAAGAACATCTTAACATGTTGAGAAAAAAGTAGTTTTAATAAAAAAAAAAGGTTTGGAATCGTGTTTTTTTTCTTATTTTTTTGTGTTGCCGTTCTTATAAAATTACTACTTAATTCTCCTAATATTATGACTTTATTCTGGTAATATTAAAACTTTATTCCTGTATTACTTTGACTTTATTGTCCTATGATTTTATTCTCGTACTACGACATTCTAGTAACATTATGGCTTTATTCCTGTCATGAAAAAAGAAAAAAAAGAATCTTAACCTGCTGTTATATTTGGTGGTAAGTTGACCTGAATCTATAAATGACCCGAATAAATAGAAGCTATAAAACATGTTTGTCAAATAAGATGGCAGCCTAGATTCCTCTACAGGTTACCTGTGTTTCATTTCTGTGTTGTACCAACCCCATCATGACAGCACCAGACTTTTTCCTTCCACTCAACTTTCCGTTAATATGCCTGGACTCTAAACAACCAGAGTGTAGTAATTACCTTTTATGACTTACTGTGCTTGTGCAGCGTTTCAATGACTATCTGCTGGGCGATGTCAGCAGCCTTCCCCATGTTTGTGCAGACCAAATTAGGCTTTGTGTATTTAAGACCATCTTGTATTGGTCTCATGTAATCAAATTTTCTGACAAATAAAATTAAAAGTAATGAATACTTGAAATAGATTGCTCTCTTTTCAGTTTTGAAGTGACTCAAAACTGAAACTACAGAACACTTCAATAATAATATAATTTAATTAGACCCACTGAAAGACTAACTTTAATTATCTGTGGATACCAGATGTACTCAAGTATTCTTTAAATCTGTTAAAGTATATACAAAATAAACTGTTAATATGGGAAGAGCATCCAAAAATGTTAGATTAAATGTAAAAATACACTGTAAACCTGAGCTATGAATAATTCTCTGTTAGTATTGAACTTGTATTATATGAGCTCCAGCAGTAACACTGGCAGCAGCTGCAGGCAGCATGAAGCGAGGGAGGAAACAGGGAGGGTAAGAGGAAGAAAGGGGTAGCTTTTGGAGGTAGAAGCACAGCCTGTCTCTGAAGCAGATATTAGGTTTAACTGAACTTTTTTATAAGCCCCATCAGCAGAAAAGTTCTTTGAAAAAATAAATTAAACTCTTCTTCAAATATCTTCAGACATATATATGCAACTACCTACAAAAATCTAACAAAGATGGCTGACCTTTCCCTAGGAATCCAACTTTCCTTTAAAAAAGTTTAAAAGTATATTGAGAAGAAACTCAAACAAACTGCATTTTCCAATTATTATAATATTTTATAGGGTATGGTTCTCTGATCCTTGCAGCTGCTTCCTGAAAGACTGGTTATGTCATCATAACTTGGCTATACCACTGCTGCTCTTCCATCCTCTTTAGAAAGGCGGCCCTTGGGGTATTACTCAGTATACAGCTGATCCTCTACAGCTGGTCAGCCTCGCCAGCCTCACGCTGGGGGCCAGGACCTGAGGACGGGAGGCAGGGGCGGGGCGGGGCCGAGACGGGCTGAGGGAAGCGTGGAGGCGGTGCGGGGTGTGGGAAGCGTGGGCAGCATGAGGAAGGAGAAATGGGATTTTCGCCCTTTCAGCTCATCTTCAGCTCTTCACGCCTCACTGACCACAGTAACAGATAAGCACACCCAGCAGCTCTGCATAATGAACAGCTACGGCAACTAAACAGTGCTGCATACATCTCATTTGCTCAGCACACATCTTACATTGCGCCTGTCTGTACACTATACACACACATATATATATATTTAATTATTTTAGTAATCCATTATTCTATTGATTATTTTGACCATTTAATCAGACAGAAACAATTGGTACATAGGCCTGTCACAATAAACTGCTCAATAATTATCATTTGCATGATTTATTGTTTTTCTCTTTTCTGTCTTCCTGTCAAAACCTGGACTGGAAAAATCTTCAGTCTGGTGTTTTGGTCTCAACTAGTTCTTTTTTTTTTTTTTTTAAACACAATTTTGTTTACAGAGACTTTATAATTAGTTGTTTTTTTTCCTGTTGTTTTGTTTATTTATATAGGATAATTAAAATGTCTTCCAGTTCCAGTATTAAATGTTCATTAGAATTTAAGTTTATTAATCTTTGAGAATTTGTTTTTGCATTATTTTGGCGTTATCATGGAATATTAGTCTCAAAACAACAATATTATTGTTTATCTCATTAACTTCTGGGACAATTAATCGTCCAGCAAAATTTGTAATTGTGACAGGCCTATTATTTTTATTAACCACTTACGCCTTTCTATACAATATTAGAAATACATAATAAAATGGAAATAGACAAACTAATTCATTCTATAAAAAGGAAAATAAACATTTTATTGCAATTCCTTTTGTGCATGCTTGATCACTTGTAGCAAAGGATGCATCTGCAGCTAAAAAATACTTCTACATGTGAAAAGCTCTTCAGCTTTTTCTGCTGGACTTGGCGTCAATACTGTGTAGGGTTGTTTATTATTTTTTGTCAACGTCAATATCAAATTTATTTATATAGCACCTTTAAAAACGGTTTTAAAACTACACCAAAGTGTAATACAAGAACAATAACACAATAGAATAAGTTGATGAAAAGAGAAAGATAAAAAATAATACAAAAGAAATAATAATAATAATAATAATAATAATAAGTAAATAAAATGAAAATAAAACATCACAACAGAAAATTTACAGTATAAGGTCTCAATTAAATGCCAACAAATAAAAATAAGTGGGATGATCTAATCTGGAAAGGCAGATTATTCCAGAGAATAGGAGCAACAACGGAGAAAGCCCAATCTCCTTTACTCTTAAATCGAGTCCAAGGGATGTTCAGTAACTGATTTATTTAACTGGTTAATTTTTTTGGATTAATCGATTAATAACAGGATAGCAAAAGGTTGTTAGTAAGAGATTTTTGTTACCAAATCTGAAACAGGTGAAGCACTGAACACTGTGCCACTAGAGGAGGTCTGTGAAGAGCATATTTTTTCATCTTAGATGCAAAACGTATATATATTTTTTTTTTGTACAGTTTGTGCTTGCTTGTTTTAGATTCTGTATACTCCAATTGATTACTAAATTAGTTGGTAATTATTTCAATAATCGATCCATTGTGATTAATCCAATTAATCCTTTCAGCCTTAATAAATGTGTATATATCTGCAGACTCACATTATCAGCATGTGTTGCCACTACATTATGTCCTGAAGGCCTGCAGAGTGTACATGTGTGTGGGTATGAACAGCAGCGAGGTAAAAGGATGCAGCGCTGGCAGCACCTGTGACCCATGCTGCTCTGCAAACTGAGTGCACACCTGAACAGCACCTGGCCACAATCACAGCCTGGGTCTGGGGATGTTCTCCCGTGAGACAAAGCATTAGCAGATGACACCTGCCCCAGTAAAAACACACTGGGGGATGCCAGTATGATGTGGGATTTGACACCTCGTGCAGAGCTTTGGGGATCAATTAAGTGGAAAAGAAAAAGGAGAGAGGGGAATCTGCAAAGGGCCGGCCTGTGCACAATGCAGAATCAATGTCTTTTTTAAAAGAAAACGCCACAGACACAAATGTTTCATATAAAGAAATCCCATTTTTGCAAACACAAATTGTAGGGTAGGTAGGCTTTCCTATAAATAAATGTAAATATATTTATAGGAATTGGTGCCAATCTTTGAGACCAGACAGGACACAGCTACACCGTACTGTGCATTATAATACAACAATTAAACAGCGCAGCTGTCAGTTTAGTCTTTAAAGATAAGATACTTCATATGCACATTAAATTACAAACTCCACCTACATAAAAACAGTCTAAACTTAGATTTACCTTTTCTGTCCTAAAGTTCCCTGTGCTTTTCTGTAGACTCAGTTTATTGTTTACATGAACCAGCACATCAGCAAACATTGGAAGTATTTGATAAATAGCAGTCAAAAATAAATCAGCTCAGAAAAGCAGCATCATCAGCCGAGGAATCCTGCTGCACTGTACTGTACTGCACTGAAGTGCCTCGGGAAGCAAAAACCCTTTGTGTTTATGCATAATCTGCAGTTATTGCCCTAAAATAATTATTATATGGAGACAGAAAAGACCTACTACATGCAGTGGTTCCTGTTGTTAATTATCATTGGTGTAATAAACTAAAACATGGACTCCTTAAAACTACAAATACAGTCACAGTTTGTAAGGTCCAATATAAATCAGTGGCTGTGACAAACTTTAATCAGTCAGCTTCTGAATTAAGCCATGCCAGTCAGGTAGTCTTCCTAAGGTCACACGTGTTTGTCTACAGGGCATCTGCATGTGGCTGTATGCATGCGTCGATGACACCACTATAAGCTGATTAGCTTTTATGCAAGACTAAAGCCGTATGACCCGTAGATATGAAGCAGGACAGAGAAACGTGAGTATTAAACAACGACTCAGCAGTTGTGATGTCACGCCCTGAGGCACATGGCAGGAGAGAACGGGTGCGAAAAACTCTCGAGCTAAGCAGCGAGTATCTAATGAGAACTCACTTTGTTTTACAACGATAGAGAATAAAGTTGTTGATTTGAATTTATGAAAGAAAAAGAAGGGGGGATTGTTCAGATCTTATTGCAGAACATTTTGAGCATGGATAGCCTGCATGTTTTAATCATAGAAAATTATTAAAACTGTTCGGTATGGATTACAAATAAAATCTCAGATCTTTTCGTACCAGAACTGATGTCTGATTTTAACAGTTTTTTTTTCTTGCTTTCTTTTCTAAAAAAAAAATGTAATTACAAATGACAGAAAAAAGTAGCTTTTATTTCAATTGTCCCTTCTGTAAGTTGTCCAACAGAGTGCTAAAGCCAGGCTATGATAATTTTTGGAGACGGAGGGCCGAGTCCTTAATGATTTATTAAACTTGTGAAAAACCGAGAGCGGCGGAGATACCAGCGGCTTATATATGTACGTTTCCAGTTTTTAAAAAAAACTTTGTAGATGTGGCTTATAGTATGATGCGCTCTATAGTCCAGAAAATACGGTACAAAAACACAATGGGTCCATTGGTCGAAAAGAAACCCAGATTTCCAAAGATTAAATCCTTCAAAGCCAAATAATTTGATTAAATCGATAAAATCAATTACTTGCCCAGCACTACTAGAAGTGACAAATAATAAAGAGCCAGTTGTAAGAAATGCAGATGTTGAATTGAAAAGTTAACTCTTATTTTAGACTTGGAGACTCTTAGAGACTCTAACCAATTTACTGTCTTCTTATTTTCTATACAGTCTAAACACACCTGTAACTAACGATAACTTAGAGCCACTTCAGTCCTACATAACAACTTTAAAATCAAATTGTCCCTGATTTTGAGTAAAAAACAGAAATCTAATGGCATAAGCTACAAGCAGTGGGTTACACTCACAATATAAATGAGTTAAATGAGCAGCTCTGTCAGGTGTAGCTCATTGCCTGAGGTAATTGCCCAGATTGCCTGAAATGAGCCTTCCCCACTGACTTCCCCATTTCAAGCTGACACCACCAGAAAAAACTCTCAGCGGGTAATCAGATGTAACCATTTCTTGTCAGTACTACGAACACTTGGCCATGCCTGTGGCTAAATAATTTGAACAAGGAAATCGAGGCCAAACACCCACTAGGACCTACAGAAGACCTCAAGTGAAACACTGATAAAACTACTTTTACAATTTTCTGTCCTCTGACTTTTAATATACAACACAGGCAATGACTATATTCAAATTAAATCTTGTGCTTTTGTTGCATTTAACTGGAGCATTACAGGACTAAAGGTTTACATGGAAGAGGATTGATGGACAAAACAAAAGAAGAATTGTTCTAAGTTGGGAATCGACTGTTTGGCTGTCAATTAATGCGCCAGAGCAGTAAATGTTACTTATTTTGACAGGATAAATGTCCTTTTACTAGATATCCACCAATTAATCAGTTAGAGAGCTAATTATCTCCTGATTTGTCCTCGTCTGTCATCAGCAAGTCAAGACATTTTATTCCCAAAGCATCAAAAAGAAAAACTCACAATTTTCAGCCTTTCTAAGCTAAATACAAATCAGATAAAAGAATGAGACAAATGTTTTGATGCATAAATGGACATAATCTTGAAATTCCTTACTTTTCTGCTGGATCCAAAAATATTATTCCTAGCACAACTTCACCATTCTGCGAGTTACAGTCCTTAGAAACGTCCCAGTCCTTTAAGAAGAACAACTGGTGAATCACTTATAATTAGATAATGAGAGTACATGTGTGATGACTGACTATAAATATACAAAACCTGTTGCAAATCCCCTAGAGAATAGCTCTAAAGCATCAAGAGTAGCATGTTTATCATTGTTACGACCAGCTGAGTCATAGAGTTTCATGTGGCGGTGACTAAGGCTGCTTGTGATGTTCTGTGTACCTGGACATTGCGGCTGCCACCTACCAGGCAGTTTGCAGTGTACACAGAGCAAACCAGTAAGAGGCCTGTAGCAGATGTAGGTGGAGAAAAAATTCAGAATTTGTTCTTACTTCCAGGCTTGCTGAGACCGGTGTCACCAATGGGTACTCAGCCCTGAATTAAAAGAATCTCTCCTTATAAGCTTTTAATGCACACTATGCATAACATGATGCAAAAATAAGTACTTTATTTTCGAACTCCACAGATCCCTATAACCTAATTATCCATTGCCTGGAACTTCTATGTAGTGAGCAAGAAGTAAGAAATAGCTGAAACAATTACAAAATCACATCAGGCTGTTTTTGCAATTTTTTCCCAGAGGAATTTTCCATTTAGTTATATTTTTAAAAACAAAGGCCATTTATGATCTAGCAGGCTGATAAACTTCACATTACGTAGACCAGTCTTTTAGGTTTGTATCGGGAACTTCCAATCAGGAAGGATACTCTGAATAAGAGGCAGGAAGTTTGAAGTATCCCTAAGAGGTTTGCGTCACCAGCCTCAGTTTTGCTTGTCAGTGAACATTTTCCAAAGCTCCTTTATTCTTTACTGAATAATTGATCCTGGATGTGGTAAGCCGGCTGACAAACATCTGAATCAACAGCTCACTCCAGTAAAGTCTACAACACACACAGATGCTTTCAGATTTGAAGCAATTACTTTAAAAGTTTAAAGAGGACCCACTAAATGAACGTTTCACTTCTTCTGTGGTAACAAAAACTGTTGCTTGAAACACAACCTACCAACCAATATAACAGCATCTTTATACTGCATGGCTGTGCTGCCAGAAGCACTGCTGAGAAATAACCTTTCAGGCTTAATTTAATGAGAACACAGGGAAAAAAAAACAAAAAAAAAACGTGATTTATGCAAGTCTTGGATCTTACTCTGGAAAACAATTCAATAAGACTGCAGACTTCTGAGGCTGAGATAAGAAACGGCAATACAAAGTTTACAATCATGCTGTCGAGAACTGACATATCGCAGCAACAGATCGCATCTATAACTTGCTGCTGTCGAGCATATTAGAGGCGCAGCTGAAGCAGCCACGTGATCAATTACAAGAGAGATAACATTTTAGTTCAATTCAGCAGCAGCCATTTGTGAACTAATCACTGTGCTTGGAAACCAGTCTTTAGGGCCATCATATAATGAGCTGAGACATAGTTAGCCATAAAAGTGTCAAGTGGTTACACATCACAATGATGCTGGATGCCCAGTAACATAGAGCTTTCAATTGCTGTAATGTCAGCGCATGTTAACAAAGTGCAAGGAAGGGGAGAAGCTGGCTAATGATTTTGATCAGAGCCAAAAAAGAAAATATGTTGAGGTTGAAAAAGTGCATTATCCAGAGCCTGGTGAATGGAACATGATGGGCGTTTTGATGAATGGTCTGGCAGCATCAAACGGAAACAATGTTAAAACTACATAAAGAGTAAACAAAATCTAATTTATAATCGCATTTATAAAATAAAATTAGATGGTGCTACATGCAGCATTTAAACCTGAAACCTTAACTGAATATCACATAAAAATCATGATGTAAATGAAGGTGTTTAAATCAACTATTAACCCTACACACAGCGGAAGCTGATGGCAAATCTCATGTTTCGGACAGAGCTTCGTCTGACGGAAAGCTATACTGATGGTGTGACTCCTACCCTGGGGGAGGGTCATCACAGAAGGAGGGAGAGGAGGAGGAAGAAAAGAGAGAGGGGGGTAAATACTGTCTAGTACCCAAGCAAGGCTTTCAGCATTTCAACCTCCAGATGCATCGTGCGTCTTGCACATCAGTCAGACCAATTTTTTTACAGTCTAACACCAAAGGGAATGTGAGGGCTGATTTAAGAGGAGTTGCTTACTTACCAATTATGTTTGAGTTCATAAAAGGTGTTGGGGACAATTCTTCATGGGACACTAATCGGCTGTCACTCATATGATCGCCGTAATGAGGGCTGTCTGCAAAACCCTGGGGGAGGAGATCAGAGTATTATTCACAATATTGACCAACTTCAGTGAGCAGCAAAAGGAGAACACATCTGGTCATTAATGTCAATAAGCAATCTGGATAATCCTCCAGAAAAAATACAAATATTAGGATTAGCTGGTTACAGCTCATCTTAGCGACATTCAACACTTTTATTTGATGTACTGTATTTTATTTGAGATTTTTCAATGTAAATAAACGATAATAAAGACAATAAAACAACACATTAATATTACATTTTTATCTTTGTGTGTCTGGCATATTTACTGTGACTTTAGTTTTCTAGTAGAAAACCTACATGTTAAAGGATGTCAAATATATTTTATTGGTGCATTTCATATGCTCTGATGGCATATTATCAGTTTTCTGTAGGGCTGAAATTATTAATTGGATTAATTGCGATGAATCAATTATTGAAATAATCAGCAGATAATTCAATAACCTTGGCTTCAACTGGCTCAGATTCTCTGAAAAATCTCCAATTAAGCACCTCTTGCTAGCCAGTTATTAATTGATTAATCCAAAAACAATCAACAGATTAGCACAAAAGACTGAGATTTTCACATTGTTGAAGGAATTTTACCTGCAGATGCTACAAAAAATCAACACTAAGGAAAAGCTTCTATCACATTTTATGCAGTATAATGTTTACATTTTCATTTTAAAAATTAATCTAATTATTTGCATCTTTTGTACTGCTACAGTTGTATAAAAAGGTTTAAAACCTGCAGAATGTGATTTTTTTAATATTCGATTAATCATCAGAGGAACCGATTATTAAAATAATCTTTCTACTTTTTTGGTGCAAGATATGCATGCACTTTCATTAAGACCTATTTAATGAAAACCTTATTTTACTGCTTTACTGTTTCTTCTTCATCTATCCTTCATCCATCAGTTTATTAAGAGCAAAACAATCCCCACTACCCAAACCTGTGTTTGAGCCCTACGTATTTGTGCTACCTTCTATGCGGATTATGAGACACTGTTGTTTACTGGAAGGGGGAAAAGACAGACGATGTTTCCTGACACCTGCAGCTTATAAAAATTGCCTTTTTCTCCTGCAGTTTCACACAGCCTTTTCATGACAGTTATCAGCATCTGGGGCTTAGGTCTAAATATCGGTCACAGTGTGGTCTTGGAGAACTTGGGGTCCCACGTAATAAAAGATGCTTCGTTACAGAGTTAATCCCACACCCTGTGAAAATCCTGCAGTCGAACGCATCTTCCAAAACTACATTAACTTTCACCAGACGGACCAAGCAGCACTACGCTTGCATTTCTATAGAGCTCTTTTTTTTCACCATGTCTTTGCATTCAACATAGGGTAAAAAAAAAGAAGTAAATCTTATTATCTATCTTTTTTTTGTGAGTGGATGGTGATGGAGTAATTTCAAAGGCAGCGAAGTGTTGTGCTGCGTCGAGGGATTCCCTATTGTGCTCCTGCCAGCCTGCACACTCTGTTAATCACACCATGAACCGACTCAATAACAACAACAGCCCCGTGAGAAGCTCAAGCAAACTAATACACACACATGCACAAAGACTCGCACACACACCGCTGAAAGAAGGAAGTGAAAAACATTTCATCGTTTCAACTGCAAAACAACGAGCGAGTTTTATGAATTAAATTAGAAGGTGAACCCCTATTTCATTTTCCTTCAGAGGAATCAGATTTTATTACCAGAAGGAAGGGTTTCATGGAAATAAGCCCAGTTGGTCAAGTAAATTTGTAAAATTGCACTTCAGATAAGACTGATGTATTGAGCAACTTGAGATTGGCACACCAAGGATTCATCAACGGGAGTCAACAAGGAAAGTGTTGCATGTTTTGGTTCAAAATATACTTTAAGCTTCACTGATGAGATGGTTTTCTCCTCTTGAGGAAGAACCAACGGGTCGACATCTGAGTTTTTAAAAATATTTTGTTTCCAGTGCAACGCAAATTATTAATGGACCAAGGAGACTATGTACATTACAGGCCAGAAGTTTGTAAAAGTTTAGCTTTTAGCTTATCCAATTAACCTCTAAATTAACTTTTTTTTCTGATAAACTCTCTAAATAGGTTTCTATCTTTAAGTTTCTGGGAGAGTTTTAAAAATTTTTATGGTTTTAGGCAAAATATTACAGAACTAAACAAATTTACACTATAACATCAAAATTTGCATAGAAACATGAAGAATGAAACCTAAAAAAAACCTATTTAGACAATTTAGGGCAGGGTATCAAACTCCAGTCTTGAGGGCTGGTGTCCTGCAACTTTATATGGGCCTCTGCTGCACCACACCTGAATAGAATAATTAGGTCATTAGCAAGGCTCTGGAGAACTTATCTACACAAGGAGGAGGTAATTAAGCCATTTCATTCCAGTGTTTTGTACCTGTGGAACATCTAAAAACTGCAGGACAGCGACCCTGGAGGACTAGAGTTTGACACCTGTGATTTAGGGGTTAGTTGCTCTTTAAAGTTAGAGATAATTACAGCAAAACATAATACAGACAAGTGACTCGACATAATAATCTTGTTTATTTTCTTGCGAAGTATACCAGTTAAATTATTATTGCTTTTTGGGCTGTTTTTTGAAGCAGTTAATTGATTACCAAAAATCCAAACTAGATTATCTTAATGTTAATTAAAACCTAATTTTGAAGGATGCAACAAGAGGAACTGGAAAGCTCTGAGGCAGTGCGGCATCCAGACGGTTTGTGGTTTGCATGTAAAGCCAGTAGCAAATATTAGCTTTACCCTCTGCAATAAGAGATGAGGACATACAATACGGGTAAAACTGAAATGTAATATTTTTAAAATATGACAAACACAAGGAGCCGTATCACATGGTTCACCCAGAGGCAGAAGAAAAAAGCTAGTCTGCCATCATCAGCAGACAACCATAGAGCAAGAAGTGTGAAAGTTCATCTTAAACGAAAAGGTCAAGCTAATTACGAAATCCATAGCAACAAAGTTATAACATCACTATTAGCTGTTAGGACAGCTGCTAAATAAGTGGAGTATAATGTTTATTAAATCTCATTCTTGCATTTTTCTTTCTGTATTGTTTGGTGGATCTTATTGTTGGCCTGTTCAGAAGAAGCATTGAATATGTTATTGTACTTTGATATTAAATATTTTATTTTCATTACACTATTCTTTCTTTCCTTCTTTTTTGTAAAAACAGGCTATGTTAAAAATAACATGGATTAAACTGAATTATGGATTACACTTCAGTGCCCTTTTTTATGTCTGTTTAACCAGCTTGAGCTTAAATTATTACATTGATTAAATCAAAGCTTTGTTACCATCATCATCACTTATAAATTCTGTAATATCTAATAGCAAATTAATGCAAATAATTTAAGGTAAAATTCTCCTGGTATTTAACATAAAAACAAATGCCCAGAGAGTGTATCAGCATGCTGTCTGAAACACAAAGACACCACAAAACTGTGTGTTTTTTCTACATTAACAGTCTTACTGCTCTGTGTTTGCTGCTTTGAGTCAGTTAGATCATCAATCACAGGTCCCTCATCATTCCCAAACTCTGGTGGCCTACATCTATCTAAGACACTAACGCATCCTGTCATGGCAGCCACGGGGCTGCGTTTGCACTACTGGCTAAATAACTGTCAGATAACTATGGCAGCAAGCAGGCCAGAGCTCACGCCTTGCTCCCCGATCACTCACCACACTGTTTAAACAGTCATTTCTTCACACTCTGGGCAGGATCCCAGGTGAACGTGTGGCTGCATGTGGCTCCTTGGGAAGTCATGATATGGTCGTGATGGATGCGCGTGGGGTCGGGTATCAATTGGGGCAGGGCACGTGGGAGAAGGGGGGTTGTCGTGCGGTGGCAGCGGGCACAGCCCTGCCTGTCAGAGCGCCAGTCTGCAGCCACGGCTACCCAGGAAACAGCGGCTGGCTGTGAGCCAAGGTCAGCGCGGCAGGTCTCTGGACTGTTCACAGTCGACTGATCACACATTCATAGCGCACCAGCAAACAAGCTCAGGGACAAGACTGAATTCCCTTTGTAGCAGACTGAAGGATGAGGCACGCAGAATTTCTTCCACAAGCCTAGGACACATTTAGTGAACAAACCATAAATTGATTTTCTTTAAAGTTTTTGATTCTGTTTTTTTTTTTTTTTATTAAACAGAAAGAAGTAATAGGCACGTCTTCAATTTATTGAGCAAAATAGTGACTTTTTTTCACTGCTTTTGGTGAAAAAAAGTCACCATGACCTCTTTTTATACAATGAAAGAAAAGAAGAAAATGTGAGGAAGGTCTTAAATATATAACGTATTTCTTAAGAGAAATCTTAGGAACTTAATAATCTCTGAAAACATTCAGAAATATGCAAATTATGCATTGACTCAAACTAGCTGAATAAAATGCCATGTCCTAAAAATACCTTAAAAAAATAAGGCAAGCAAATGCAGCACTTAACCCAACCTGTTGTAAACAAAGTATGAGATGTTCAAAGTCGGGGGGGTTGGTTTGGAAACATCAATAAATAAAATCTAATTATTCACACAAACCTTTTGCAACTAGAATGATTCTAACCTTTCATTTAATCATTTTTATGTAAATTATTGATCTTGTATTATGCTAGGTGAGTTCTCAGGTTAAACTGCAAAGGTAATTCAAGCAATTCTTCACCTTAATATCTAATGACTTTAGTCGAGTCAAAAAGGTAATCATAACCTTCAAACAGAAATCACTAATGTTAACATTTGCTTTTTAAAACACTAATTGGCTAAATTTACACTAAAATTCTTTAATTCAAGATAATGAATTCCCATCTCTATTTTGGAGTGAAATGAGATGCAGTGGCTTGACCTTAACCCCTCCAATGTGACACAAGCAACGTAAAAGACTTATTCATTCATGGACGTATGGCTGGATGGTAAAGGTGGGCAATGTGAACTTTAAAGTTTTATATTGTGATAATGATAAATGTGGAGATAAAAGTTATTTGTATCACTAATCTTCACACAGAAGCTGTTTTAATCATGTTTTTGAATTTTTTGATGCTTTCATTTAACAAAAAGTGGAGAACCTTGTTAGTAAAGCTAACAATCCCGACAATATGGACAATTTGGGGGGTTTTAAGCATTAATTGTAATTTATCATTACAACAATAAATCAAAATTCTTATTATTATAAGTAGTTATCACAAAATAATGTTAAATAAAATAGTAAAAAAGCTTTATATTCAAGTCAGTGTGAGGATAAGAATGTGCAGCTGTTTCAGAGGTTGCATGCAGGCCTTATGGATGTGCAAACAGCTGTCTGCTGGCTGACGATGTGCCTTGTAATGTCAGAATCACTCATTTATATGCACCTGGAGCGAAGATATCTCAAGCTTCTCTGTCTTCTAATTCAAATCAAGCCGCCTATGTTACCATAGCCTGTAGATGTTCATTCGGGAAGGGCACCGAGAAATAAACAAGGTAACGCAGGCCGAGTGGCTCTGACATTTAGCTGAGTTCTAATAGAAAGTGACAGGAGATTGACATTAACTGGAATTCATACAGGGCATCGGGAACAGCCAACGTGTGAGAGACAAACAAACAGGCAGAGCTGTTCACACTTGCTCATACAAGCACTTAGAGCTTCTTATTTAGACGCAAGAAAGACATTCACTTCCAACAACGTTTTGATTTACAGTGAACCTCTATGTAAAAGTTGTTATAATCACACAAATATCACGTTTGAACTGCGCGACGTTTTAATAGGATGTTTTAAGCAGGGTAATATAAAGGTTTACACTGAGAAAGGCAACAGTTTCAAACGATAAAAACTGGATAAATCATAGTTTATTCAAAATAAAAGCTGCATAAAAAATCTGAAACACTTCCTCCGATGCTCAGAAGGTAAAAAGCTTGTTTTTTTTTTACAAAACAAGCTTTTTAAAACAAGCTTTAAAAAAATGTATAGATTTTTTGTGTGTTTTCTTTATAAACTGCAGTTTCTGTAGTTTTTAATCACACTGAACAAATGTTCAGTATTTCAGCCAAACAACATTTCTCCAGGTAATATTTGTTCCCTGTTCAATATTATCATCAGATATATAAGATGTTGTTTTGCATAGCTTGTGAGAAAAAACTGAATTTAGGAGGAGCTAAAAATGAAATTTTAGGTGTTACTTGAAAACCACTGATCACCTACCAAGAACTGTAATACAAACATTTTTCTTTGTGCTATAAAAGAGAAAAATAACACATTTTCTTTCAAATGAAAAGAACTTAAACATTTTAAAACTAATGAATTCACTCTGCCAAAGAGAAATGTGTCTATAACAGGTCAAATAACACAACAGGCTCTGGGAAAAGGTGAGATAAAACATTGTGAATTCCCCACTTTGACGTAATGAGTGTTAAATGATGCGCCGTGGAGCAGAAAGGCCACTCAGAGGCATTAGATTGTGGGTCATCTTACCCGGGAGGATTCATAGGAAGGACTGGACTCGCCACCTGGGGCCCAAGACGCTTGGTTGGTCCGCTCATCCATACCTGTCAGAACAAGAGATGCACGATTCAGTCAGCAAGTCCCCTCAACTCTCACAGTTCAAACTACATTTGCAAGTCACTGCTTCACACTTTAACTGAATGTATACGAAGAAAAGCAAATCATTATTCACAACAGGCAAGTTTTAGCATTGTACATTTTGTTTATAAGTGTAAACTATAGATTTAAAGACAGACCAAAGCATCTGATCTAATAATAAGAAAAAAATAAGTTTACTTTTTAAATCATCTTAATGAATATGTAGGTTGTTTTCAGGTAATCTACAACACGAACAACTAGGGGATGTTTAATTTTAATATCACAGAAAAATTAACGCACACTATTCTGTTTCATAACCTTAAAAATTAGACAGCCTTTTTTGATTTTCAGTGATTGGTTGGACAAAAAGTATCAGCAATTGTTTGCACCTTCCAAGAAAAATTAAATAAACCTGGTGGAAAATCCTTGAAAAATGAAAAGCAAGCTTTAAAAGGTGGCAATCCTCAAGGTTAGTAGATATTTACTAGGGCTGCAACGATTCCCTGGGTAATTCGAGTACCTTGATTATTAAAATTCCTTGAGGAAAATTTATCTGCCTCGAAGCTTCATTAAAATTATGGATTATTTAGCGCATCGTGTTCCAGCCGGATCATTATTTGTGCTGGGCAGCGCTCTCACTTCCGCCTATGAATTATTGCTAATTGCTAGCAGCATAACGTCGCATTTTCTGGGTTTTTGCCATTTTTGGGGGGACAAATGAGCATTCCTAAATTGCCTGACATGATGCTTGGAGTACGGGAGAGACAGAGAGAGAGAGACCCGATTACTCAATTAATTGTGAAAATAATCAATAGAGTACTCGATTACTATTATTTTACAACAGCCCTGATATCTAAAAAAAAAATCCCAAAATGATGTATTCAAAAACGTTACCAAGCTCTTATGCTTCGGTTATTTTATATAAATTAAGTAATTTATATCTCCTGCTTTATGTAAGTGACTGGTATTAAGCACTCGTCTCTTAATGGAAAGGTTGGCCCAGTTTTAGCGATGCACTGATAATGCTTTACCCATTTCTAGTTGTCTGAAATTAAACCCGTCGATTTTGTTTTGCCAATTCAGTTTTTTAAAGTACATTTGACGATGTTGGCTGTTGTTCTTGCAGGCTGAACATTATGGAAGTTCTTGATGCATTTTCTGAAAATGGAAAAAAAATTCCGTATTTTTGTTTTGTTATTCCATCTGCCAGAAACCAGTTAGAGCTTATTAGTGGAGAATTGTTGTAACTCTGTTATGTTACCATCAATACATAAGAAAAGAAATGTGAAAATGTAATATCTTCAAATGTTCAAAAGTTACAAGATCTTGTTTATTTAACTTTAAATGCCTCGACGACCTTATTGCTACATATGCTCCAAATGTACCAACAGGCAACCAGCAACTGGATGATTTGATGCAGGCCAGGCTAAGCACCTGAGAACTGAAACATGATAAAACTAATTCTTCAGTCGAACAAAAACCTCCATCTCATCTTTCAAAAGACAAACAGAAAAACGCAAAAATCAATAATGCCAACCAAACTGTCAACCAAGACCATCTGGCATATGTTGAAAAATATAATATCTGGTATTTACAATCTGATTTATGTGATATAGCCATTAAGAAATATTTGATGCCTCGCTTCTTCTTGATGTTTAAAACAATATTGTGCTGTAGTATCAACAAAACCGCAGCAACAGAGCATCTACATTTATCGCGTTATTGATTATCCCTCTTGTAATTTCATCTGTCTGTAGAAAGCAATATATGCTCTGCTTCAAGTTCAAATAAAGAAAATCAGATTTCAAAAAATGGGTGTATTTGAAAACAATAATACTGAACGAAGCAAAAAATTTAATTTTATTGTGTATTTTTCCATTTCAAGTTTCACATATTTTACTAAGACTCCTCAACACAACAAGGACGACCTTGTTATGAAAGAGGTCAAATTAATAAAGCATTCAAAAAACTATTTATTTGCAATCAATAATCATAGACTACAATGTGTCCACCTATTTTTAACTTAATGAGATTAGAGAACATTTTGAGGTTGATCCGTATGGTTACAGTAAACATACAGAAAGATTCAAATTTGATGCACGTAGGTTATTACTGTTAGTCGTATTTTTATCCTCCTTGATGGAAATAAGTTCTTCACAAGAAATTTGTAAAGCTAATTATACACTTGTGCAGAAAGTTGGTGACATTTCACTACCCAGAAATCACGCTCCAGTGAGCAGAGCTGTAGATTTGAAGTTTCATCCTGACAAACACGATGCCTTGCCTCTTGCACGCTGTAGATTCGTTTCCTCTTCTGCACCGCCTCTATGGAAAAACTACACATGTAATTTTATCTCACTTTCTGAATTTTAGTTGAGATGTTTTACATTTTTTGCTCTGATACTTGTGTAACTAATTCAAGCACTCCCATAGGTATTTGAGCTATTTCATTGTGATGCATTTCAGCCGAACTGAGAACTTTCACACACAAACTGCAACAGCAGTCAGTGTTTGCAGTCTCACCTGACCCCTCTCTTCACCAACCCATGAGGATTAGAGCAAAACAATGAAAGCACTGGATTCAATGAAAGAACAAGGACTTCAGAAATCCAAGCTGCTGTTAGAATTCCTTAAATAGTAGCTGACTCTTAGAGAGCCTAATAATAAGAATAATCTCAGATGTGACCAAAAAGAAGAAGAAGCTACCTCTATGTTTCTTTTGTAAAATGTATTTGAATGTTTTTATTTCTCAACATTTGTGGTGAGAATCCTGTTTCATAAAGTAATTGTAAAGGGGAAATGACAGAGAAAGCCCATAGGTTGCCTCTCATAACTGATTGCTCTCTGCTGGACCATTAAGAAACAGCTGCACCCTCTCAAAACCCGGATTCAGCAAGAGCTTTTACAACAGGAAAACAGAGGCGAGTTTTGGCATGAAAAGGAACATTTCAAAAATATGAACTACAATACAACACTATGTGACAAGGCTGAAACTCCACAGAGCATCGGCTTGGTCATCAGTGGAATAAATCCCCTCAATGTCAACTATTTATTATTTAAACTGGGAATTTTCTCATTTGACATCATTGATTTCAGCATATATGAAAACTAGGCAATGAAGCTCTAGTTGTTGTTTTTTTCTGTCATTGTCATTAATGCAAAAACTTCAAAAGGGCTGAAACGATTAATCGGATTAATCGTGATTAATCGATTATTGAAATTATTGTCAACTAATTTACTAATAAATCCATTGTTAACTGGAGTACACATACTTAAAAACAGCCATTTGAAGAAAGAACACATTCAGAGCTGTAATTTAAACAATATGTTTAAGACAAAAACATCTTTATCTGTAGATATGTTTTAGCCAAAACTCCTCAAGTGTTAGTTTCACCCTGTTCAGATTTACTAAAGGAAGGCAATAACATGTTTATTTTCTTGCTTAAAAAAAGAAATTGAGCTATTTGTTTCTTTTAATGTATTTCTAATTTGTAAAAAAAAAAAAAAAAAAAAGCCTTAAGTAAACATAAATGAAAATATGTACAATGTGCCATTTTTTTTTATGAGATTATCTAATTAATCCTCGGACTAATGCACAGATTAATCAATTACTAAAATAATTGTTAGTTGCAGCCCTAAACTGTACTCCCAAAATAGAGATAAAATAAATGGATTTTTACATTTTAAATGTATTTTTTGTCTTTTACATTAAGAGTGAGCATTGCAAGATAACATTAAAAAGCAGTGTTAAGTTTTTCTTTGTTAGCTATTAGATTGAAAATTATTTTAAAAAATGTAAACAAAAAATAAATACTCCAGATGTTCAAGAAAGACCAAAACTGCAGCAAATATTATTCACACTTGTCAACAGTAAAACTAGTTAACAGAGGCATATATGGTCATTTTATTTTCTGCAGTGAAACGGATTCAGAAACTATAACTTACTCCTCTCGACTGAACCGATCCTGGCTACATCCCAGTCCAACCACTGAGTGAATAAGCCCATCAAACAATGTCTGAGTTTCTAACAGAAACATCCCAGAAGTAGAGCTGCCCTCTTCAAAAAATATGATCTGTTTCTGATTGATGCAGCATCGAGCTGCTCCGACAGACGAGCCGAGCAACGAGCGAGGCATGAGAGCAGGACGGGGAAACCGATCAAGTTTAGAAACAAAACAACAAGGCCAAACTCACAACTCTCTATCACATACATTGATAAGCAAAACCCATTGAACTCTGTCCATCAATGCTTGATGACACAAGCATTGATGGATGCAGCATAAATAGGTTTGATTTAGGCGCCTAAATCTTGTTTGAATTTCACTCGGATTACAAACATTAGTTGTTGAAAACGGATGTGCCACCACCAACAGTCCTGGCTAAAATACATAAATAAAATTTCTCAGTGGACTAAGGCAAAAAAATTAAAACTTTCCATGTCCATCCACAGCCACACAATGGCTCAAATCAATGTCAACAAATTTAAGATAAATCTCACACCGGAACACTGTCGTTCTGTTGACCTTTAGCGATCTACTTACTTAACACTAAATATAACCTTTTATGAAAAATGTCAATAACCCATATCAAGTGTGGTTTAGTTATTTTCTAAGACTTCTGAAACTGTGGGTACATCTGATTTGCTTATCAAGCCTGATCTTTAACACAGACTGTCAGCACTGTTAGTTGCAAGTAATCAGATTTTTAAGTAAGCTGATTTGTGAAATCTAATCTGAATGGCAATTCAAACTACCTCCACATGTGATTTTCATCTGAATTACATTTTGTGGATGAGTGCATGAGTGCTGCAGCAAGAGGATGACTTTTGGATTATTGAGGATTTGTTTATTTGATCAAATGTGTAAACAGAAATGAGAAGAGAAACTAAAAGTGTCTCTGGTATTTACACTTCAATATATTTGCAGATTTTACTTCTAGTGATAAATATTCAATAGTTAATTATGATCTTTGCAGTCAAGACTTTTTATTTTTAATATTCTGATACACAAAGCTGCACATGAAGTGAGGATCTGTGGGACTATGGTCAGGAATGAGTTACGCACAACCAACCAATGCATCACTATGCAGCGGTGAAAGAAAATTAGCTACTTCACAATAGGCTCATCAGGTCTGCATCATCAACACAGCTGGAAGGGAGAAGCGATGAATCTCTGTTAAAGCCATTTTCCCAATCCATCTTCTCCAGCATAATTTTCAAGGGTCTTTGCCAGTCCCACTCTGGTTCAATTATCAGGCTATGCCCAGCTGAGATGCAATAATCCAAACCTTCATTCCCAGCAATTTCCACACTCATGTCTGCACACTCACTTGCCTTAAGTTCACTAGCACTTATATAGGTGCTTCTTCCCTAACCTTGAAGATCTGAGAGACAGGCGCTCTGACTGTAGTCTGAAGGGGGGATTTACCCTACACAGGCCCTCAGTACTGGAATATTCAAATGAAAATGTGTGCAGATGCAATCTAATTTTAGCCTCCTGAAATTAGAATCCACTCCAGAGGTAAAGTCGTGTAGGGGCCTGTTTGTTGAAATCTGAAATACTAGACAAGGATGTAAAAAGTCCAGCCTGATTCCAGACTCGGCTAGTACTTATCCATAAAACGTGACACTAGGGTCATCTTTTAATGCAAATCTGCATCCCAGAATTTCTATGACGCACTAAATTTTCTTCTCCTTGATGGAAAAATGCTTTTCTATTTTAAAATTGAGTACAGGTGTACCACTTTATGCCAAACTGTCAGAATATGAGGCACTAGTTCAAAAGGTTTCAATGCAAAGTTGTATATAACATGTGCTTCCATTATCTCTAGTGTGTGTTATGCAACAATTCAGCCACATGTATCCAATTGGAAAGCTTTTGTTGCCTGGTGTAGTCTGCTGCTGGATCTAGAACTGTACAACAAACCTGTTTTGGCTGTAGCAGAAAGTCATATATTAACTATGAATGCCAAGAGTCTGCTCAGATGACAGGATTTTGAGGTCAGTTCAGTCGACTTTGAAGTCGTTTCAGAAAAAAAAAACAGACATTTGGTGCCGTGTGCCAAAGAAAGACCATTCAGACAGTTACTGTAAAAACATGCAAAAGCAACCATCTGTGGCGGCATGGGGTGCATATTTGTGAAGACACCGCTGATGGAGAGGCATTTATTTTGAATTTTAAAGGGAATCCAGCTAGCATGAAGGCAACACCTTTTCCAATAAGGGTTGCAGACATTTCAACAGGGCAATGCCAAACCTCATTCTGCCCCACTTACAAAAGCATGACTTCATAGAAACACAATGTGCTCAACTGACCTGTAAGCAGTCCAGATCAGACTCCTCTTATAAATGTGAGGCAAAGAGGCCTCTTGCAAAACAGCACAAAGAAGGTTCAAAGTTAACATTTGTGTAGTTTTTAATGTTTTGGAACATTAAAAACTAAGAGTTTCCCTCTTATATGTTCTATTTAAGTTCCCAGGTCTGTATTGTTTCTATTCTACTTCCATTCTGGAAGTAGACCAACTTTCAGACAATTAAATCTATAAACAGATTAGCCCTGACCAGGCTTCTGCTGCCCAATACCGATTACTGGTTTCTTTGAGGTCTAATTTGCCAATATTAGTCATATTTTAAAAGAACTCTCAAAATGTAAGATTTAAGAGAGATTAAATGCATTACAGCTTCTATTTAATCACACTGAAAAAAAGAATCAACAATTGTTCTGATGTTTATTACACTCAAATAGTGAATGAAATTACAACCTGGGAATTAAGGCGGTTATAGACCAAATAATTAGTAAGTAAGGGAAAATACATTTTCAGTACTTAATCGGATGATTAGATGATAAATTGGGTAAATCACATTGCAAATTTTGTTTTAAATATAATTGGCCAACTGATTTTAGCATGTCTATTGACAAGGCAAGAGCAACAATGAGCCAAACCTATAAAAACATTATCAAGTGTTCACGCCTGTGTCATACAAATTCCCTTTAATCTTTTGCTATCCTGTCATGTATAATAAAATGTAGCACAAGTATTGAAAAACATTTGTCATGTAGATCTAAAATGATGCATCAAACCAGGTTTTATGGAACATCGAGTCATTTTGTGTCTTTCAAACAAGAGTTTTGATTTTGGTTCCCTTCGGCTCTGAATAGGGCATCTGCACTGGGATCAAGGGTGTAGGCTGTTGGAAATAATATCAGGTCTGCTGTGTCGGGATATTAGGTCACTGTCTCATTTATGTTCTCATATCTAATGATCAACCGAATGTCTGGGAATTAAATTGCAAAGCTCTGTGAGAGCCCTCGACTTGTCAAGTAATTATCAGCTGAAGTAATTAGAAAGTAGGTCAAGACATCAGTTTCGCTTTCAGCTTCAAACATCCTGCATGCCACACTCAGCCATTAGCGCAGACAGAGTGTCTTCATAGTCTTGTATGAGATTAAGCAACGTTATTATTGGGTCACTCACCCAATATTTGTCTTTAAATTTTCTAACATGTCCAAAAACCTGCCTAGCTTACAAAATGTGTTTGTTAAATTATGTATGCTGCTTAGGAAAGTGATGCTGGAGCTTATTTACCTAAGGCAGACTATCTTACTACACTACAGATAGGAAAGCCAGATATCCAATGGTGTGATAAGGGAATAACCAATAAAGTTTACAATAGTAGTTAGAAGTTGTATCCTAGCAACACTGGGGTAGATTGTACAACATTCAATTATCAAAAATGTGCAGCAAAATATTCAAACAACCTTTTTGCAGAAATGAGCAAGGCATTTGTACACTGAAACAGAACATATTGAACACTGTCAGGAAAATTGTGTTTTTACTCTCATCACAGTGGCTGACCTCGTCAGATTTTACTCAATTTTACTCAGATGAAATTTTAAGAAGTTAAAGCAAAAATACTCTGCTTTAGAGGCCAAAAACCAAACAACCCAGTCTGCTCATTTGATATCTACATGTCACTGCATTCATTTATCAAACACAATGCTACGCCCCTTTCTGTGAGAACACACACACTTTGATGATTCAGTCCAGTTTTAGAAAACCTGCATGTTTCTTTGAGCACAAGTTAATCTTTACACATTTGTTCTGAGACATTTAGGTAGAAAACAATAAAAATAATAATTATTATAATAAATATGGACAAAAAAATTAATGTCATTTTGCTGTCAGGCAGAAGATAATAGTCAGAAATAGCTGTATTTCTGTAATACTTAATGCAGATCTCAGTGCAAACCAGGATAATGTCACAGTTCAAATCTAAAACCAGACTCTTTGTCATTTGTTTTACTGAAGAGCACCCACAAACATAATCCTTCTCAGCTGAATGATTAGGTATCACAAAAGCCATCGTCACAGCTCCACAGGTCATGTGTGACAGCTCTGTTCTTGTTTCTTTGTCATTTCTCCTCAATGTGTGTCTTTCGCTTCACAGATAACCCACTACAATGACGGCCTTTGTGGATTCACACAAGACACGCTTTCAGGAAACATAATGCTCGATTGTTGACTTTCTCTAGTGGCACATGAGACAATAGACGTGCTTCAGATTAATGTCCTGTAGTGTTTATTTCTAGAGGAAGCGATCCAGAAGAAGAGGGACCTGAACTCTTGCTAGTGCAACTAAACCATTCACAAACACTCAAGGGGAATTAAGATGCTCATATAAATAAAAAAAAAATAAGGTAGGTAATTGTGTGGGAGATTTCTTTAATGGAAGGAGCAATTATCAGTGTGAGTTCCTCACTAACAGGGAAAAAACTCAACAAGATGTTTCACCACCTCGTCACACAACACAGTATAAGCAGCTCCAGCACTCATATATGCTGAAACTAATTTTCTCTAAAACACCTCACTGGAAATCCTCTGTAATAACAGCCTCTGCAAGCATCACGGCACCTGATCATTCAAGCCTAAACACGGCTGATTTATGCATTATTTATTCATCGGACAGTAATGCAAAACATGATTAACATTCACAGCGGTGTGCTATAATTGCACACAGATCAATAAAACATGTCTATGGTCTAAACTGTGCTTTGTTCAACTTCTTTACTGCAGCACTGCTCCACAACCCCAGGTGGGGGGTTCAGGTTTCAAGCGCCAGATGTGAGGAGAACACACAGAGGAATTACATCCAAGACTGAAGGCTGAGACACTTTTCCTACAGACTCCATTCATAAATAACTCTGGGAGCAACGCGAACAAAAGCAAAAGACGTCCAGAAACGGATATTTGTGTGCAGACTTTAAGCAGGAATAAACACAGAGCTCAAATCAAAAGGTTTGCAGAAAATGGAAAAAGGTTTAAGGGATCAGTTCCTACCTGATGCACTGAACTGACTGCTTCCAAGAGTTGTGGGCCTATTTTTCCCTCCGCCTACAGGTGGAGAGAACATCTGAAAGCACAAATACAGACACGGATCTAAAAACATAGCAAGGACTCGGCTATGTGGAGCAGAGATGCACAGTTCAGGCTATTCCAGTCTGATACTGATTTGCGTTTTTCTTTGAGGACTGAGACGCTGATTCCAATTTCGACCGATTCAGATTTTTTTCATAAGTAAATTTGACATAACAGAAACAAATGTGCAGCAAGCCCCTAAACAGAAAAGTAATATTTGTAATTTAACTGAAAACTAATGCATTAAAAGACCATCTCATTTATGTAAGATGGAGCTTCAACTGATTTTTAGTAAACGCAACACAGTGCATCAGACTGTGGTTGATTTAAGGAAGAGGAAATTGAAAAAAAATATATCCTAATTTTATCTGCCAACTAAAGGAAGAACAGACTAAAGTAACTCCTGAGCTTAACTCAAACTCTCCAGATTAATTATTTTTTATCTTAAATAACTTGGATCATTACATTTACTATTTCACAATTACCTTATCATGATTTTTTTTTTTTCAAACCCTGATCATTTCCAGACCTGCATTTCTCCTTCATTTAGCTAAAAACAAATAGATATAATTTATATCCATCACCATTTTCAACACCAGACACTTTTACTATTTGACTGATGCTGTTGAGGTTAAAAATGTGCTGACTGTGAGGATATGGATTCCCCTGCAGAGCCAAACAGAACTAGATAACTGTGGGAACATTTTAGAAATAAATCACGTAAAAACGGGGTGGACCAATAACTCAGAGGGGAGTTGGCTGCTAGATTTGTGGCGAATGGATGCATGCAACTTTGATAGTTCAAATTTAAAACACAAAGAACAGCGCAGTTAAGGAACATAAGCTCAGACTAATAGTGAAATTAAAAAAAAACAATATATCTGTAATGAATTTTTAAACCTCAAACTTGAGATGAATCACACCAACAGGTAAAAACAAGGAGTCCTACCGCGCTAAAATCCAGCAGGTCACTCAATTCCTTATCAGTTCCGAGAGCGGCAATCCGCTGCTGGGGATTCATCCTGACGATCTAGAAACCTGGGCGTAAAAAAAACAACAAACACAGAGTCTGAGATCGCATCTCTGCAGCTTTATTTAACAGCGGGGACTAGACCCACAGGAAATCATCTCCACGGGAGGCATTTCTTATGGATGCAGAATAAAAAAAGACCATCACCGTGAAGTAAACTTGGCTCTGTCGCTGCCGTCCTTATCATCATCACAGAGATGAAGGCAACTTAAACACATTGTAATTGATGAAACTGTGCTAAAGCGTGTCACAACCACATTTGGTTTGTATCTTTTATTCGCTGGTAAAGAGAGAGCGCTCTGAATGGACGCGTTAAACCAGGACCTGCAGCATCGCGTCAGCGCAGGAACAATATCACTCCGTAACAACACCGCATGCTGATCGTTACACATGTATACGATCCGCTGATAACGCTGCAATACGCCTTGTTAATGTCAGTGATTTCTGGAGCCTGGTATGTAAGTAGGGAGATGGTTTTCCACCTAACGTTTCTGGGCTAGCCCCGGCTAACGCTACTCGTTCATATGGGCAGATGCAGCTTCTTACTACTGGCTTTGTTGGCTGTACAACGAGGAAGACAGTGTCGTTTCGGAGGCTAAAACCTCAATTAAAGACGGGGTAAAGACAGGCAACACAGACAGACAAACACTGGACGTGACAATCTCAGTGTCCAGCTCCAGAAAACAAAACGCAGTGATGGTCTATATCTCTCTCAACTCCCAACTTCTTTCACGGGTCCGAAAGCTTCTGGCAAACTCCCCTTGATATTTTACCTGTTTCTCGATTAAAATCCGGACTAGGGTGATCTGGTGAAGAGTCGCTTTCTTCCGACGCGCCTCGCAAAGGCAGAAATCGGGTTTAAATGGCGATACGTGGGAAAATATCCTCTATATATCAGTTACGAGTTTCCCTTAGGCAGACA
Organism: Brachyrhaphis terrabensis; assembly: GCA_903067065.1. Lineage (NCBI taxonomy): Eukaryota > Metazoa > Chordata > Actinopteri > Cyprinodontiformes > Poeciliidae > Brachyrhaphis > Brachyrhaphis terrabensis. Next base: position 37,225 of record CAEGAG010177678.1, read on the forward strand.
TTTTTGCGTTGCAAAAAGCCTCAGCACCACGATGACAGCGGCTGTTGTATCCCTCCGCCGAGGGTCCCACACAGCGGGAGATGCTGTGGGAGTCACTCTGATGAGCTGCAGCTTTATCACCGCATCATTACCACTGTCCTCACATGTGATGGCTTTATGCACAGCAGCGGCCACAATATCATCCACAATGTGACAACGTTTCAACAACTAACCTGCTAGAGCTTATGGATCAGTGTTATAAGGTTAAACTACAACTACAGGTCAATAAATTGTAAATGTGTCTAAAAGCTGTTGTAGTTTACAGCTTTGCTGACTTTGATAGGAAGAAGCACAGCGGACTGTCAGTCCTCACAAGGCTGTAGTCATTGTTGCTTCTGTCTTATTTTCTATCCCAGTTTTTTCTTCCACTCAACTTTCCATCAGTGTAACAGCACATTGTGGCCAGCTGCTTCTTTAGCAATGACCTTTGGCTTACCCTCCTTGTAGAAGGCATCGTTGTCTGTCTACTTGATAACTGTCAAGTCGGCAGTCTTACCCATAATTGTGGATCAGAACTCAGCTCTATTTATGTTTTAACAGTTCTTTCTTATTTGTCTTGTGTAATATTCCATTTTTTGAGAACCAGATAATAATAATAATAATAATAATAATAATAATAATAATAATAATAATATAAGACATATAATAGACTACAAAACATCATGGGCAACGACTGTCACCCTCTCCACAGTACCATCATGCAGCAGAAAAGCCTGATAAGCCGGAGACTACTCTCCCTGACATGCTCGACAGACAGACTGAGGAAGACATTTGTACCGAAAGCTATTAAAATATATAATGCCTCACTGAAGGGCAGGAGAGAAGAAGACTCCGCCTCTGCATAGTCCATTAACATTATGCACATATTTATTACTGTTAACATTCACTAATCTACCTGCTCTAGTATTTTATTTTATTTTTTTATCTATTGTTATCTATTTCTTATCTATACTCTTATCTATTGTTTTGTCTGCTGTGTGCAATGTCTTGTTTTTGTCTGAAGCTGCTGGGACCTTGAATTTCCCCCTGGGGATCAATAAAGTATCTATCTATCTATCTGATGCATTCTAGGTGCATATATGAGCGTTACAGGAGATCCTTCCTCCCAGTAACACTTTCACTGTTGTTGTTTGCACTTCTTATAAACAAGCTGCTGCTGTTTCTTATGCACATTTTTAAATAACCCTGCTCGTCTTGGCTTAGCATACTAGAGTATCTATGGACTATGTCAAGAGGAAGACATAGAAGTTCATTTTTGTGTAAATCTACATGCTTCGACTTGGCTGAATACACCTGAATATCCCCACCGAGGGACAATAAAATAGATTTCTATTAAATTCATTAAAGCAGTACCCAGATAAAACCCATCTATAAAGGTTTTTCTTTCTTTTAACAGTAATTTGTTAATTATAAGCTAATGAATATCGACCAGTCAGAGGGCTAATAAACACAAAGCATTGTAATTTGACTGCAGGAAATCATTGTTGAGTAAAAAACAAAACAAACAAAAACACGAGAATTAACAAAAACATAGCTTGTTGAAACAAACACTTCTTTTTATGCATGTAAGAGCCCGAGCAGCAGACATTATAAGCTTCAGTTTGGCTCCTCTAGCCCTTTCTGCAGACAAGCTAATGCTAATGTTGGGCTTTTGCAGAGCTTTTGTTCTCCACGCTGATGCGTCTGCTTTCAGCTTCAGCACAAAGGCAGAAATTAAAACCCTTTTACACTTTAAAATCTTCTCTCCAACCCCGCTTCGCACCACGTCGTAACAGCTATTGATTATCGACACCAGCTCATGTTGCTCCATAACAGCAGCATTGGCTAGCTAGCATTAGCAGGAGGGATCTGGCACAAAGACCAGCTGAATAGGATTTGTTTGTCAGCTCACCTTTTTTACTCCCACTCTCTGGGTTCAGGAGACGAAACTTTCTACATGCGGTTTACAGTTTAGCAAGAGTCATAAAAGCGGTAAGTTTGGTGTTTTTTTTTTTGTTTTTTTTTTTTACCACCGCTGTACATCACACAGAGGAGAGGGGGGGTCTGGTGCTGCTCGGTTAGCTAGTCCCAGGCAGCGGAAATACTCGGAGAGTCTGGACCAATCACATCCCCGGGATCAGACTGCTTCCCAGTCCCTCTGGCGGGGTTTTAATTTGCTCCATACGCCTTTAAATACATCCAGAGCCTGTGTTATGTATTCCTTTAGCCTGTTTGGTCTTAATATTTCTCCTTTGGCTTCAACAAAGTGAAAATATAAAATCCAAGAAGCCTCCAATTCAATCTGACAATTACACTAATCTCGAATTATTTCATTTTTAAAGCCTTTTAAACTCTGGGCTCCATGCCGAGCCCGGACGCTGTATGTTTTCACGAGAGAATAGTCTAAACATTTTGTAAATTAATATAGACATAGTATGCTGTTGTAGGATACTCGAGAGCAGAGTTAGGCAGTAAATAGTTACATTTACTTGAGTAACTTCTTGGGAAAAAACAATTTCTGGGTCGCACACAAGTGACCCGGATGACGCGCGAAATTCAGATGGTTTTCCAGGAAGTGGATTTCTCCGGTTTAAAACAGAGCAAAATGGATCACAGCGAGTTCGCTAATGCCCTAAAGGGGCTGGCACAGATGATGCATCGCGAAGAAATACGCGTATATTTAGGATGTGATCCATATTATCTTGGTAAAAAAAAAAAAAAAAAAAAAAAGACTCGTCATGTAAATTTGAGGATTTACTGGGTGTCGAAATGATCCTGATAACCTACCTGCTGCTGCAGACCTCATACTATTCAACGAGCCAGATGAAAGCTTTCAAAAGCCTGGGAGCAAAGGATTATTTTTGTTTCAGTTTAAAGAAGCATTAAATGGCTGCCTACTTGTTTCTGCCCGGTGGGTATTGAGTTTTTTAGTAGTTAGTCTATGATAACAGGGTGCAGGGAAGTTTCCGTGCCTTAGCGCTTTCCTCCTCTTGTTAATTCTTTGGTATCCCAGGTGAACAGTAGGGGCCCAGTCTTGGGAATCTACATCACCTGCTGCGCTCGGACAACCTAGAAAGGTAGTAAAGTAAGATGTGAAATGCCAATGTGGAGCCCTAAGCTAGCTGCTAACAACATTAGCACTCAAACACTTTCTGGTTTCAACCAAGCTAGGGCGTCAAAACAACATATCTTACCTTACGTATGAATGCTTGTCTTTCTAAATAACTGTCCAATAAAATATTTGAAAACGCAATTTAAACGATGCGAACCTTACCTGTCAGAAAGTGGTCGCTGCAAACTCTGGCATGTATACTTTGCGCAGCTCTGGCATTTAGCCGCAGATTGTTGATCCACGCTTCTCGTCTTTTTTCGGTAAGTTCTTTAAAATTAACTCCTTTGTGACCAACTACTTTCGGAACACGGAAATAACGTTTATCCTTCTCTCTGTTTGATCGGTTGAAACAACCGTACACGATACATATTCCAGGCATTTTGAAGCTGGATTAAGGCTGCATTTACTCCCTGACCCCCATGTGCGCTGCGTGCCGTCGGTACTACGTCATCTTCAACCCAGCAGGAGCTTTAAGAGCTCAGTGAATATTTTAACTAGACTGTACTTTTTTACTTTTACTTGAGTAATTCTATTATGAATGATGTAGATATACTTTTTTTTATATCTACATAAAAAAGCATGTAGATAAAAAAGTATCTACATACTTTTTTATGTAGATATTTGTACATAAAAAAAGTACAAATATCTAACTTTTTTTTTTTTACAGTTGTCATAAAGTAGAAGATTAAGAAAAACTAAGACAAATAAAACATGGTTTTAAATTTACTCTTTATATTTATTAATCTTCTCTAACAAAAGGTGTTTTGCTGTTTGGTTACAGAAATGTTTAATTTCTCTTTAATGCAGTGAGTTGCATAAAATCCATCCTCCTGTCTATTGTAACAGAAAGTTGACTCTTCCTTTCCACCACTGTGTAAACATTAGGAGCTGTAGTTATGTAAATATGAATAGTTTGTAATAGTGCTTTAGGGGCTTATTGCATTAAGATAATAGCTGTTTAGTTTGCATTTCTTCTTACTAAGATCTGGGGCTATTAACACAACAAAAATCATGAAAAGGTTTAAAAAGAGAAAACATTTATTTAAGATAAAAATAAATTTGGTCATCAGAGGCCTTTTGGAAATACACTTTTAGTTTAAAAAATGACATTTATATTTTTCAAATGTTTCTTTCTGAGAATTTTATGATATCTTATGTCTGTAATAGTTATATTTAATAACACCAACAACACATTTTAACAGAGGATTGTTTATAATGGCCACAGAAAAACTACTGACTTGACAAAAAAAAAAGGCACAGACACCCTCCACCAAGATGGTAAGACAGAAAACGTTATTGCCTCTGACTGTTATATCCAACTGTGTTAATGGAAAGTTGAGTGGAAGGAAAAAGTGTGATTAAAAAAAGATGCGTTGTAAATATTTATCCACAACCTTATGGGACAGTGAATCAATGTCCACTAAAGAGTTTTAGGCAGATTCACAAGATTTAAACCTGAGTCACCACACAGAAATATCCAGAACATGGGTATATTTTAAAACACTCCTTGTTTTAGGATGCTATTGAAACAGAGAAAGTGCCAGAAGCTTCTTATATGTTATAAGAAGCCTGGAGTGCTCAGTGATCCAAATTCCTTTTACAGAAATAAAAGTAAATGCTGTATTTTATTTTACTTTATTTTATTTTAAGTAAAAGTTGTATTTCACTGAGCCTGGAGGAATGAAGGGAAAATAATAATAATTATTACTATTGTTAGTATTATGTTGTTGTTGATAACTATTAAAATCTGTACATACCTGTGTACAATGTGGAAAAGATACATTTCATAATAAATATATAAAATGAAGAAGTTGTGTGGACACAAAAAGACTACATGAACTTCCAATGATGTATGAGTGAAGAAAAACCAAGTCCATCCATGTTAATCCATGTAATAATTACAGAGTAAAGCTGGGCATATTATAATTACATAGTACTAATGAAAAGATGGAAAGTAAACCATTCCTTTAGAGGACTTACAACCGGCTGTATGTCACTTAATATGCGGAGAACAAACCTCAAAATGCTCTTTTTTTCTTTTTTAATTGAAAATGTGTGATCTGATACTTTTAACTAAGACATTTAAGGATAAGAGTCTTTATTCTATGATTTATGCTAAAGTACTAATACTGAGACAACATCTGGTACATTGTAGAAACTAGAGCACCGTGTATCTGAATTTTAATGTTCAGACTGTAAAAAGTCTGGAAAAGCTCAGCCTGTGCAGTTTTAATTTTAACTATTCATTTTGCATTAGTTTGCATTTTGCAAGGAAAGGAAAGATGCTGTTTCAGAGGGAGAGTGGACGTATTTTGACCAGGTTCCAAGAATCTCAAGAAGCAAATCAGCTCTGAAGAGTCAATTTTGGTTTATTAGGCGACACCAGAACTAATGCAGGGTGATTGTAAGTGTACAGAACAATATAAAGTATTTAAAATGTCATGTTTTGTGCTTACAGATAACAGGAAATACAATGCAGTGCAGTGTTTCCAGTATTTCCTGGGTAAGTGAAGCAAATAATGCTTACAAAATAATTATAAAAGTATATTCTAAATCTTAAAATGTTCAATATTGCACCATGAAGATCAGTGTGGAGTGATAAAATACAATATATATAACTCTAAATGTGGGTTAACTTTGTGACAGAGTAGCTGCTGGAGAAGTTTGACAGATCTGTCCAACAGGTGGCAGTCTGGAATTAGTAATCCACAGCAAAGGACCCTCACACACTTTCATTTAAAAACAAGGATAAAGCTTTAAATGTGTTTTTTTGGTGTATATTTTTTTGTCTTGACTCTGTAGATCAGCATTTTTATTCTTCAAAAGCTGCTGGCATTTAGTTCATTATGCTCAAATTCATTCAAAAAAATGTTTTTCTGTTCTGAGAAATGATAAAGAAAAAACAGTTGAATGCTTTGTCACCATGTTGCAAACAAAAAGTTTTTATGTATAAAAAAGTGTTTCGAATGTTTTGAATCTATATATGATAAAAGTCGCATGACAATTTAAGATTTCACAGTTTTATGGGGAAATGTTAACTATTTATAGTCAGATGCAAAAGATTTTATTGTAATGTTTTAATAAACCATTTTTTAAACATTATCTAGTTTTATCACTCATTCTTAGTATTCTTTTTCTCACATTTTTTGCATCACAATGATACACTAGACTCCATTTTTACAGAGATAGTGTAAGATGCAGTTCACCACTTTCACTGGATACAGTAGATTTCTGAGGAATAGATGCAGTAAAGGCTTTAGAAATATTTGTGTCAGAAATAACGTGTTTTGTACTGTAGGGTAAGATAAAGTCAGGGCGTTTCAGGAAAAGTTTAAGAAAGATTTTCTTTTAGTTATTTCCAGAAAAAGAGATCAGTAACAAAAAAACCAAAACAAACTAAAACAAATTAATGTCTGATGTGGATAAGTTTCGTCTTCACTTTGGAAATTCCCACACATACAAATGTTGAGAATGTCTTGAAAAAAAAAAGTTGTTTATGGCAGTTAAACTACTATGAAGAAATGGAGAAGAGCTCAATTTATAAAGACCCCCCAAAAAATAATGATGAGAGAAGATATGTTGTGTGATTTGATGGATTTCAAAAATGTGTGGCTCAAGTCAACCTGAGTTCATTCAGTTCACACACAAAAAGCATCTTCTCTCGTACTGTAGGGTCCATTGTGTTAAAGAAAAAATAGACGTTTTTCTCCCACGTTTGATAATTTGTTGAGGACGGATCCAAATGTGTTGGTGGTTCTGGCATTAGCACTGATAAAGGTGTGGAAAGAACAGGCCTCTGTTAGTGAAACATCTGGATCTGATTGGAGAAGAACCTCTGGTGATGAACCAACACCCAGAGACAACAAGGAAAAATGAACGATTACAAATAATATTTATTTTACCTAACCACTACTAACCACTTATCTTGTTGAAGCAGTGGTCTAAAGATATTTGGACTAATGACAGATCAAAAAGGATGTGATGATGATCAGACAAACCTGGACCCAACCGATCGATTTCCCTCCTCTCTATTGAGGCAACATCACTGCTTGCCTGCAATCCAAAACAATAGCATAAAGTTCAACAAAGTATAAACATTTATCATCATTTAAAGTAAAACACTTTAAAGTTTAAGAACATTATGACATAAGCAGAATTCAGCTTAAAGCTTTCTTCCCTCAGAAAATCCCCCAAACACCAGATTTGCCTTACAAACCTGCATGGGGCACATTCAGTAGGTTTCACAACTATCCACAGTTTGGACCACTGATTATTTGCTCTACACATGAAACATAAAACCAGAACAGAACTGCAAGAGATTTAATGAATACGTTGCTGGAATTTGCAATGCAGTGTAGAAAAAATAAAAATACTTGAACCTTTATGATTTTTTTAAACAATCCAACAGTCTGGTTTCAAACTTACAAATTCACACATCAGCTGATTTGATATGCTAAAACATGCTTTCTCGCAAATTGTGGTAGTGGCGCTACTGGCAGAACATGGAGGCACATACAGCTCTGGAAAAAATTAAGAGACTGCTGCAAAATGATCAGTTTATCTGATTTTACTCTCTATAGGTATGTGTTTGAGTAAAATGAGCATTGTTCTTTTATTCTATGAACTACTGACAACATGTCTCTGAAATTACAAGCAAAAATGTAGTATTTATTAGCAGAAAGTAATGAAAACAATGCAGTGCTTTCAGACCTCAAATAATGCAAAGAAAACAAGTTCATATTCATTTAGAAACAACAATACTAATGTTTTAACTCAGGAAGAGTTCAGAAATCAATATTTGGTGGAGAAACCAGGAGGTTTTCAGTGAGGTTCAGTGAGGTGGGCTCTTAATGTTTTCCACAGCTGTGTATCTAAATACTTTTTCTCTAACACATTTGAAGCAAAGTAAAGAACAAAATCCAAAGTTATTTTTTTATCCTCCAAAAAGTAGGTAGTATAATCTACAAATTAAGATTATTTAACCCTAAAATAAACAACAGAAAGTACAGATTAAAGATACAATATTACAAGTACTCCAAAAAGTAAACTATAAATGTATGTCTTATCATCATAAAGATAAACTGTGATGCCCCAATATGTAGGGTTCAAACATTCAAGACATAAATTACATCTGAGATTCATTAGACAGCGACCAGGTAGGCAGCAGTTGCATTTCTCTCTTTAGTCTGCTCTTCAGTAGACGGATACTAAATAGAGAGCTTTAAAGAATAAAATGATTACATAAACCCACTTCTGGGTTCAAATAGATCCTAGTAGAATAACAGTAAAGCAAATTAAACCTATCCATATCTGTGTTTGCAAATTGGAATTAAGTTAAAGAAAAACTGACATGGATCAGTAAACACAAGCATAACTTCTAGTTCAAATAAAATACAGCGTAAGTGCTAAGAAGCAACCAAGGTGTCAAATAAATTTGATCAAAAATTTAATAAAAAAGACATACTTGAGAATCTTAAACTCTGAAATGGACCACAGCAGGTATTTTTCATCTAAACATGATCAACAATCAGCTGAAATAATGTCCAAAAATCATCAAGTTGTGGGTTGTAATATGATAAACATGCCATGAATGAAGCAGAGGAAGGCATATTTAGTTTATCTTCATATTTGACTATTTTTTGCTTTCTTTGTGCCTGTTTAATCATTTCCATCTGTTATTGTTGCATCTTTATAAAAAAAAAAAGAAGCATATTTAGCTGTGCTTCCCTACATGATGACAGTGCAAAAGCTCTACTGTGGTTACGAACCTTTTTAAGAGACGTCCTTTGAACATGTTTACAGTTTGTGGTAATCTGTTTAGTATGCACACCCCTCTTCATACTGTATATAGAGGGTCACTTTGCTGTGTAAGCAGTTGCTCCCAATGCTGGAACAGCAACTTTTCAAGAACAATTTTCCTCTACTGAGTCATTTTTCCTGCTAGTGGTGGGAACAGCAAGTCTTTTTAGGTCCTTGTGAAATCCCAGGACATTTGTATTGGTATTTGTGGTTTTTGATTGCCAAAAAATAACAGCAATGCAGACCTGAGACAGGTGAAAGTTGCACATTATGGGTTAAATTGTTGTAGTTTAATAATAAAACCATAAGAAGGCAGGGATTTGGTTAGTTCAAACATTGTTCCACCATGGAAATGCAAGGATATTGTGGAAATATATGGAAAAGACGAGTTCTTATTAAAATAAGGCGATAAGGTTTTCTTTGCATTATTTGAGGTCTAAAAGCACTGCAGCTTTTTTGTTATTTTCTTCTAATAAATAGCAAAGTTTTGCTTGTAATTTCAGAGACATGTTGTCAGTAGTTCATAGAATAAAAGAACAATGTTCATTTTACTCAAACATAAACCTATAAAGAGTAAAATGAGAGAAACTGTAAAATTAAGAGACTGAGACAGCAGTCTCGTAATTTTTTCAAGAGCTGGACATATTTATACTTTTAGTCTTTTTAACATGAATCAGTTTTTTAAATGTGTCCAAAATGGTTCACTGCCCAGGGCGTCATTCTGTCTGGGGGTGACACAAGCACTTGAAATATCCATCAGTTGTGTTCAGACATATTTTTTATTGGTTTTTATGAGTCCCACTCAAACAGGATTTTGGGATTATGATTAAATGTTGCACCTAACTCAGCTAGCTAATGATGCTGAAGGACGTATCTGATTAGAGATTCCTATGCATCGATGAATTTAAAAGGTATTTTTAGTCTTCTTTAGGAATTTTGAACAATCTGAGAGTCATTGTGTTGGTAAACTGGTAGTTTGAATTTTCTAAAACCCTTCTGATGTTTCTGTCAAAAAAGGACCAGATTAACTTGAGACCACTTGAGAAAACTATGATTCATGGTCAACCTGGACTAATCTATTATGCACTGATAACAGGTTTGATTTGTGAATCATAAAATCAAAGCATAAAACCACTACGACTTGTAAATGTATTTTTAGAACATTTTGTTTGTCAAGTTTCCTAACTCTACTATTTTAAAAATAAACGAGGCTCAGACACTCAAGGAATAAACAAGTAAAATGTGTTAATTTAACTCTATGCGCAAAATTAATAACATGGGCTGCCACAAAGATAATTTTGTTGTCATTTTTACTGTAAAAAATGAAAATGACAGCTTGGCAGCCATACAAAACTGTTTGTAAAGGCCCATTTCTTAAATCACCTTTTAAAACCAGATATTTGATTTTTATTTATTTTAAATATTATTAGATGTTATTATTATTATTATTATTTTTTTTACTAGTCCAACTGTTTTGTATTTTCTTTATCACATAGTTGAAATTGCTCCGCTGGCTCAAACATTGTATGTTTTCACAAGTTGGATATCAAAAAGATCATTAATTCTGTCTCTCCTCATAAATTTATTAATGAGGAGAACAAATATTAAAGACATTTGTTCGTCTTTAATAAATGTATTTATTTATTTTCTGTGCAATCTTTTTATCTACCTGTTAGTTTCTTGCCCTTGGATTATCTAAAAATTGTTTTCTTGTTTTGTTTGTTTTAACTTTTGCAATATTATAGGGAAAAAGCAAAGACTTTCGGGCTCCAAACCTTCTGAACATAACAACAAGAAAACAAGTTTTAATCTTTCCTAAATGAGGTTTAATCCCTGGAAATTTTCTTCTTCGTTTGCCTTTAAGATATGAAGATAGGCTTACTGTAAAGTTTCTACAGTTAATTAATTTTTCTGCTCATTTAAGCCACAGAATACATAGAAAAAGTCTTTTTAATACATAATTTATCTCAGGAATTTTATTATGACATTGAGCCAATGTCAAATTTATTAGATAAATACAATACAACTAGCTTAAAACTTCCTAAAATAATCATATTTAGCATACAATTGCAAAATAAATCAAACTAAAATTCAAGTTTTAAAAGCACAATATAGCACAAAGTAAAAAAAAAAGGTTAACATATCTATATTGTCACAAATATGGACAATTTAATAACGTGAAGCAAACAACATTAACAATTAAAAGATATTTAAAAGTAAGGTAAAAACAAACAACAAATACACACCGTAAACTGTCATTATAAAAGAATCTCAATCTGTTTAATTTTAAATAAAACGCCAGATGGATCTTGAGCAAAGTTTTGAGTCTCACCAGTCTCAGCTGACTGTACATGAAAAGTTCCACAGTTTAAGCAGTTAAAGGAAGTTAAAGTCTTGCAAATAAAGGCAGGAATGAGACAACTGACTCAGAGGAAGAAGGAAAACAAAATGGAGTTAAAAATGTCCAATCAGCCATCAAATGATCACATTGGGTCTTTATTCTTGTGTCACAGCAGTAGACCTGTACCCTTAGAGTAATAATTTAGAAATATAATATATTTCTATACTTCTAATATAATATATAATATATTCCAAAGTAAGCATCTGTAGGATAACTAAACTGGATTATCAAAAATTTGGTCTGCCTGAATAAAGTCTTTAACAAGAAGGTTTAAGTACAGCTTGTCAAACTCCTGTGAAATGACCTTAGGTTTGAACAGTGTAAAAATAATGGCTTAAACTTATGCTATTGTAGAGTTTAAAGGGGAATTATTATGTAAAATCAACTTTCCGCCTATTTACCCAGAGCTACGCCTATTTATCCAGAGCTCCGCCCATTTACCCAAAGCTCCGCCTACTTACCCAAAAGCTCCGCCCATTTACCCAAAGCTCCGCCCATTTACCCACAGCTCCGCCTTGGAGCTGCAGTTTCCAGTTGAACTTGTGCCTCACAGAGGAGCCCTCATCTGTACTTCTCCCTCTCCATACTCCTACAAACTAGCAGTAGCAGCTATTAGCAAATACCTGGTGGAATTGCACGTCTGCTGAGCTCATCATACAAATATTTTTCAGTCCAACACTCCTAAGAAAAGTAAAAGGCTTAATGGAGAAGCATTGTTGTGATGACATGGTGAGTGTCGGAAAGGGACAGGAGCTTCTTAAAGAGACAGAGTTCAATTTCAAGGAGTTAGGTTGAGAAGTCAAATTTCTTTTAAGGTATGTTTGATATTTAAAGTGTTTTTATAACACCTGAAGGTAACATAGTTTCTTGGTTGTGCCATAAAATGCCAGTATGTGCCTGGAAAACACACAATGCTGCCCTTTTAAATATATTTAGCTGTAGTGACAAATGCACCCAAACAAGAAATAGTTGTATTACTATTTAGACGTAAATACAAAAGAAGTGAATTCTCCAAGTATTCTTAGAACTGGTAAAGCACAGTGTCAGAAAAAGACACAACATTTTAAGAAACATTCTGCATGAAATCACTCTCACATAGAGTAAGAAGTAATACATTTTAAAAAAAGTATTTCCAGTAATAGACAAAGCAAACAAATAGAAACATGCAGTAATAGTGCTGTATGTACATCAGATGTAAAGACAAACATAATTTTGGGAAAGCTGAAGTATTTTTCCAAGTTGTAAAGAAATCCCTCCATCAAAATACAAATGAATAGCACTATACATTGATGAAAATATATTTTTTAACAAAATACATTATAGAAAACATATAAAAACAAACAACAGCCCTTAGCAAAGAGCGTAAAAAGTTAGTACAATTAAAGTTTTACAAGATATGACAAGCAAATGTACAGAGTTAAAGGCTGACACTGAAATCTGCAAGGTAATCCAGTTTACATAGTGATGTTTTTGATGAAAAATATATAGCAAATCTGACCAAAACAAACAGAAAAACAAACAAAGGGATGGGGAATGTTTTGTAAAGATATTTGTCTTGGTTGAATGTGTTATTTACAAGGTATTTTGAAAGTTTGCTGTTTAAATTAGACTTTATAAATTAGATAATATTACAGAAAAATGTGGCACATCTCAGTAAGTTAGAATAGCATTGGAAATGTAATTTATTTCTGAAAAATTATTCATAAAGTGATGTTAAGATTCAAAACACAAACAGAATACAGAAGATTGTGAAATGTTTTATCGTACTTTTAATGACCATAGATAGATAGATAGATAGATAGATAGATACTTTATTGATCCCCAGGGGGAAATTCAAGGTCCCAGCAGCTTCAGACAAAAACAAGACATTGCACACAGCAGACAAAACAATAGATAAGAGTATAGATAAGAAATAGATAACAATAGATAAAAAAATAAAATAAAATACTAGAGCAGGTAGATTAGTGAATGTTAACAGTAATAAATATGTGCATAATGTTAATGGACTATGCA
>CAEGAG010177711.1:0-10336 GCA_903067065.1 Brachyrhaphis terrabensis
ACATGCACTTAATTTAGCTACAAGATCTAAGTTTTCTGGATTTTCTCTATTAAGAATAACTTGTGAAAGTTTTTTAAAGGAATAATTTAAGAATGTTTGAACACATTTGGGTTTAGAAAGGATATTAGAACATGAATGTTTTTGCTCTCTGTGTTCATACATGCATTGAGCGTGTTTTTTCACATGCAGCCCGCTGGCATCGCACTGAAGCCAAGGACAAGTGATTCTGCAGTTAGACGATGAAGGCTCTCACCAGAGACTTGCACAGGCTTTAGCACTGCTGATACTCCACTTAGGGGAAAAAATTGTCCATTATGACTGGAGGGAGGACAAGCGGCCTAATCACTAGCATAAAGAACTTTAAGCTATCAACTGTTTTGGCCCACCTCCTCATTTTGCCTGTGCAATGATCTCTGTTTTAAATGCTTGAGGTTTCCCGTTTTCTTCACACTGGATCGACTGTAAGCCAGGATCAAAACTGATTTACTGTAGAAAATATGGGTAAAACATAAAAAGAAAAATCTGACAGCAACTAGAACAAGAGGGAAAGAAGCAGAGAATGAGTTTTTTTTTTTTTTTTGGTCACAGAGCAAAATGGAAAAGCCTTTAAACCGAACAGAAACAGAAAAAGTGATTTCTAAGCAAAGGCTGACATTTCAGTTGTCAGTGTTACTTGAGTTTTAGTGCTACGTTCACAATTGATTATTTTATTTGCATTTAGGCCTTTTAAAGATGCACTTTAAAATACTCAGCAGACTAGATTTAATTCTACTCTCCATCCATCCTCCAGTACTTATTTAAAAGTGAGAATCCTGTCTTGGACAAATCTCTCTTCTGTTGCCTCCTCCAACTCACCTGAGTTGGAGAAGATGAGTTGGACTTTAAAACATTCTCTCCTGCAAGTACTCCTGCAGATGGACGTGTCTGAAAAACACTCCTGTATCCTGAAGGAGCGCTCATCATCAGATCCTCATCAGCTCCACTGGCTCCTTTGATCGGCTGCTGTCAGAATGTGGATCCTCTAGTAAATTCAAAGTTTCACCTTAGCTGAGCAACACTAGCTCACAACTAACAGAAAATCATGCCTGAGCTGAAATCCAACATTTATCCACTGAAAACCACAACCCCAGATTTCACACTGATAATCTTTATCCTGGCTGAACAGGAACAACATCATTTATATGAAACAGTGAAGAATTTTGAAGTTCCATAATCTTAGCTTCATCTTGAAAATCCTTCAACTAAACTCATGAACAACAACTCATTACCTTTCTGGTATTTTATTAGCGGTGATTTTGGTATAGTGTAAATTGATCCTGTAAATTCATCCATTTTGCACCTGGCTTTACGTCTGGATGCTTTACGTGAATTGTCAGAAAGCTAACACAGGTGAGTCTTCTGGGTTCACATCAGTCAGGAAACGCCTCCACCTGAAGTGATGCAGCTGCTGCAACAGCTAGGAATCATTTCAGAAGAACAGAGAAAGAGAGGTCTGACTTCAATACATGTTCAACAAAATCTACACAGCACATTAACATATCACTTAGCTTGATATCACCGTCCAGTCAAGGTAAAAGTATTTCATTATTGGTCTCAAGAAAAAACACGAAGAGAGGGCAGCTTCACGTAGGATACTAGACTTCATCTTCCTAAATCTTTATTAATCACACCCCACATCAGCGTCCGATGAGACGCAGCATATATCCTCTGATGCTCTAAGCAAAGTCCTGGCTTATCACTAAGAGAAACATGTTGGAATAAAGTCATAAATTGTGTCGCTTTTCACCTTTAAAAAATTCTGCCTGCCTGCAGGATGCCCTTCACTGCGATGGCAACATCAAATCAAAGACAAGCCACTGAAAACGACAGATGCAAAGTAAATGCATCCGGATATCAACACAGCCTGCAGCAGCAGCGGCCTGATGCGTAAATTTACGATAAGTGAATTTTTCCAGACATATCAAGATGTTATCCTCGCCCAACATGCCATCTCATCCAGCAGTTGTTCATTACATACAGGCAGTATGAAAAACTGGAGAGGTGAGAAACTTTGAGGAGTGACAGCTTGTCCTTAAGCCTGGTTCACATACGGTGTCTGGTTGAGGTCAAAACCAGTTGTTATCGGCTGCCTTATGCCTAAAACTGCTCTTCTACAAAGAAGATTTTATTAAGAACTCATTTAGTGAACATAACTGATATTTGCTCTTGGTCATCTGGCATTTCTCCAAAACAAGAGGAGGAAAGAGGGAGGCTAGGATGGAGAGGGTTTGGCATCGACAGTTCCACCCATGAGTCAGAGCAATAGACTCTGGATTGTACAGTAAATGGCTGCCACTGGCAAAATACTGACAGAACACAGATAAAAGTGCTAAAAAATAGAAATGAAAGTCTAAAACAAGCACACAAGAAGAGAAATCAAACAGCAGTCAGGTATGTGACCAGTGAGTAAACTGGTATTAGAAGGTACATCTGTGAAGTCGACTCAAAGGATAAAAGGCAGATATTCCTGCTCCCAGGAGTCTGCACTATGTATGTGAGGCCTTTCACCCACAAAACGTATAAGCTAAGAACCGGTTTGTTGGAAAAACAGCATGACTGTAAAAATAATATTCTGTGTTGTCCTTGATAAATCATCGTACTAAAGCACAGATTTCATTGTGGCTGTGATGTCAAATAAAGATTTGTTTTATATTATCCTACTTCTGAGTGTTTGATGCTTTTTTTATTCATCTGCTGCTTTTAAAATTCAGCTGCTCTTTCATTCCTGGTGAGCTGTGCTTCAACAAGTTATCTTATGCTTTCTGACATTGAGTTATGTGCACCAAACAGGTTCATAATACTGAACACAACAGACCTGCAAGAAGAAAAATGGATTTCCGTACCTTTACCCATCTTGATTCCTTAGCTGATGCTGCCTCATTTCTTACTTTCCTTGTTATTTATAAGCCTCACTTGCTGACTAACTTGACATGCTTCCTTACCCAATCCTATTTATTTCCGTACCTCACTACCTTATCCTTCCCTCAGACCACTGTATACTTCCTAACCCTACTTTGACTTTTTTCTTTTGTCCGTTGCTACAACTCAAGTTTTAACCGGTCCAAATATCTCTCATGTCGGTTGTCTGTTTTAAAACGGATTTTTTTTATTTTATTGTTTGCATTTAAATCTTTATGTGCTGAATGCTGTTGATTGCAGATAATCTGTCAGGATTTAAAAACAAGAGTAGGAAATATTGAACACCAGAGATTATTCACATGGAAAATCTTTACAATGGCTAGTAGGGTCTAATAAATCCTAATAATCCAACTTTCAATGAGTTTTATTGCAATTTAAATAAATTTCACCTAGCATTCCAGAGTTAGCCATTTTTTACAAGATTGAAATGATCTTTTATTTTGCATTCTGTTGAGCAACAACAGACAATTAAGTACATTTCCATGTCTGACATGTAGATCAAAAGGTTTTTCAAGCTTTTTTTGAGCTTGTAGTTTATTTTGCACACCATGCATTAATATTGTAATTATTTTTGGTTAATAATACCCAAATAACTAATCACAATGCCTGGTAGATGTCAGTAGAATCTTTGTTGCAGTATTTTTACTGAGTTACTTGTATCTGAATGGAGCTGAGTAACTTGTTATTCTCTGTGAAGGCGTCTGGGTTTGAGTGAGTGTTTTTCAGAGGCCGATCAGGTTCAGACATCGGTTGCAGACCTGGAGCCCAAGGTGACCTCATTGCTGACATTTGTTCCGCTTGTCGCAGTAAATCACACAGTGTGTCCATCAGGATCCAGCAAATTTCTGGCAGCCACGGTGGCTGGTAAGCCGCCTAGCTCTGCGGTGGAGGAGCTCAGAGCGGCTGCCTCCTGATCCCTGACCCAGGAGCCGCTCTCTGTTCAGACAGATCAGAATGCTGAAGGGAATGCAAAGTGACCCAGCAGTTGACCTCATTTGATCTCAGCGCATTCAAGGAAAGTTTATGTTGCGTGTCGGCAGTTCCTTCCTGACGTAAAACCGTCCAAAACGTCTGCTGAGCAGAATACCAGCGTGACCAGTGGAACAGCTTGGTACAGATTATGATCTTAACAGGTGAAGATTTGTTATTAGAGGTATCAGCGTTTTCCTGCTTCCAACCAAGTTTTAAAATACAAAAATATTTCAAATCTGAAAATGGTATATTTTATAAAGGGATAGAATTATGTAAAATTAATTTTTGATATTTATATCATGTTATAATGTTATTTCCTTATCAAAAACATACCTCCATTCAGCTGCGCAAAATGCCTGGTTGGACAAAGCCCCACCTTTAAGGTGCACCTCCTCCAAGGAGAGGCAGTTTAAAAGTTTCCGCCTCGCAGAGCCCCCCCTCCGCCGCCACTCCCCCACCCAGCTCCTTCAGACTATCCAGCAGCAATTAGCAAACAGCTGGTGGAACTGCACATCTGCTGAGCCCAATAGCTCAGCTGGTAAAAACTTAGTTAAAGAATTAATACAGGAGCCATGGTGTGACGACTTCCTGAAGTCAGAGTTTCAGAAAGCACAAGCTTTCAAAGAGACAGAGGTCCAATTTCAAGTTGGTAAATTACAAAACCAAGTTTCTTTCAAGTCATATTTGATGTATATACAGCATTTTCATAACAACTGAAGGTAACAGATAATTGATTGTGCTATAAAATAGTAAAATGTGGCTGGAAAGCAGATGAAGATTTGTAAAACATGCTTTTCTGATACAATATGATTCAAGCAACCAAAAAAAACCAAAAACCACTAAAACAGTTTTTTATAATATGATGAAAAAATAACCGATGACACAGAATAAATGAAAGGAACAACCTAAAGATGACAGGTCATGTGACAGCCACAGCCGACAGCTCAGACCACAGTCAACCACAGGTGTCTTATAAAACATGAGGCGCTGCAGATTTAAAAAAATTCTTATTTAATTGTTACCATTACTTTTTATTTGTCCTCTGTCAACTCAGTACAGATTGCCTTACTTAAAATTAATAACCACTCATAATTTCTTTATAGCATGAATGTACCAAATAAACCAGAGAGCCTTTAAATGCAGCTGCTGTGTGATTGTACATCAGTATTTTAACTTCTCCCCTGTGCAGCATTTACTTTGACTGGCTTCAGAACAAATATTAGTTACAAGAAATCTAAACAGACGGAGTATAAGCGGCATGAAAGGAATTTTAAAAGCTGCATTCATTTTAATGCAATGAAAGAGTTTATTAGAAGTAAAAAAAATTAAAAAAATAAAAAGTGACAATTTCAGCTGCTTCTGTGTCGACTGGCTAAAGTTTTATGGTGAACATTTATGCAATCACTCATTTTATATTAAATATTTTAATAAGTCATTTTTTTAGAAATATTTACTTTGATATTGTATGTTTCTTTTAAGCCAAATTAGGTTGACATGATTTATTTGTAAAAGCAATAAAAACTTTACCATAGACACTGTATGTCAATTCATATTTTAAATTGTGGCTCTTAATTATTTAAATGTTAAATTCAGTCAGTCTAATCCAAACTGTAAGGTCTTTAACATCAAATGAAGCTGTAATTATATTTAGATAAGTTGTGGTTTGAGAAATAAATATCTGGGACTTCATATTATTTGCTGTGATTTTTATTACTTGTGTACGATGTACAACTTCATTATTGGTTTGGGTTCAACAAATACCGAGCTCAACATCCCTGAAGACCCTTCAGAACTGGAAAAATTACAAAGCACACTGAAAACATTGCACACACGCATCAGGAGAAAGTCAGAAAAGCTGATTTTACTCTAAATATTTGATCGAATATTTCATTTTTGTGCCATAGATGACCAAATCCACTCTTCATTAATCTTCAGTGACAAAGCCATAAACGTTTCCATATATTAGGAAGGCAAAAATTGATACAATCCAAAAAGTTTGAATTATTATTTGTGCAAAACTCCATGATGTGAGGTTTAAGTACAGAAAATGCCCGTTTCTGTGCGAGGAGGCGGCTGGTGACGGTCAGTTAACTGGTGAGCAGACGCATCCTGGCAGAGCCACTACGGACTTGGTACCATGCCAGCCAGGACAGAAGTGGGATGGGGGTGGTGAGTGTGTGACTGAGCATGACAGGGGGTGTGTGTGGGCGTGCTCTTTGATTTGATGCTCACCCTTCCTTGCGCGGTGGCAGTGTGTGCGTTTGGGGCAGCGTTCCCTCCAAGCAGCTGGTTGTCAGGGAAGCAACGGCCTGGCTAAGCGTCTGGAGGAATGTTGCTTCGGTGGCGGATCCAACTATGTGTCTCTAACACACTACTGATGCCCACATGCTCTGGCTGATGGTACACCCCCACTGACTTTTCCTTTTTTCTACTCAGAGACTTATTTTCACCACGGTGCCAAAAGACGAATGGCACATTAAATGGACGACTCACTTCTGAACCATTGTCTGATTATATGTTTAACATTATATATCAACAGGGCTATGGTAAGAAAAAAATACATTTTTCAGTGTTCAGTTCCTCCAAATCCCAGCAGTTTCAAGTCTGTAATGACTAAAATAAGCATTTCCACATTGGCTGCATGCCATTTAGTGTGCTTGTGAGTTGCCATAGGTACAAATTATTCACTATATTGCCTTCAAGAAAAATTGTAAGATGGATATTTCATAAAGATCTCTTCAACTAAATATAATTAATTTTGTGAAAAAAATCATATTGTCCTCTAATGTCTTTATTTTGAGTATTATTGAGGAGTAATTTTAGCCTACTGGTGATAAAGACAACTTGCTGAAGTTGAGTATCTGAATCGGCGATGAAGGGAAGTTGAGTGACTCTGAAGGACCGGACTGGTCAAATTACGGTCAAAATACTAGATTTTGTTATCACCGCCTTCTCAGCTTTACAGATAATGGTATAAAAAACAGAAAATATGTTAATGGTAAAAGTCAGAGGAGAATGGGAAGACAAGTATAAATTAGAAAAAGGTAACAGTAATTCAAATAACTGTTTTAACCAAGCAATGCAGAGTAAAATCTGTGAACATGCAACATGATGACCCTTGAAGCAGCTGGGCAGAGGATCACAGCAGCACCACTAAAAACAGGAAAACTGAGGCTAAAATTTACAAGGTTCACTGAAGTTGGACAAGAAGAGATTGGAACAATGTTGCTTATTTCAAGGAACCTCAGTTTCAGATACAACAATCAGAGGGTAGAGCAGAACTTAAGCTAAAATATTTAGTTTAGATTAACTGAGCATTTAGATGCTACGATCCACCTGAGTAATGTTGCTCTTATTAAATATGGATGTTGAACTCTTGGTGTTATGATAAAAGTAGGTTCTTAAAAAACAAAAATAAGTAAATAGGAGAAAAAAACAAAGACCAGACAACCATTTTCCCAGTGAATGTCAAGTTTTCAATCATCAGCAAATAAATGAAAAGAAGTACTGATCAAGTCTACTTGAAACATCACAGCAAAGTTATGTTATTGGAAGCAAAATAAAATGAAATAGGGTATGAAAAAGCTCTCTGCTCAGTGCAAAAACTCCACCCAATAAAAACTATCATACATTTCTAAATGCCTATCTCGACTTCACTATAATGCAACAGGGGGCATTTAGTTGCAGCTAAAGCTTTTAAGAGGGAGCAATTTAACGAGCAGACAGACTGACTCACCCGCCCTCACATCCACCTACTTCATTTTTCCTGTTATATTTTTTATAGATCTTTAAAAAAAAAAAAAAAAAACTGCTATCACAGAAACCAAACTCTGAGCTTTAGTGATGTCTTCCTCGGTGTCTGTCCTCTCAATCTGAACTGAATCTGACCTTTAATGTAAGCATCGCGATCCTGAGAACAGCTGCTCAGTCAGCTGCAAAATGCTTCACAGAAAGGATAGAAATTAGAGAACTGATATTAGAAATACAGCTTAGAAACCAGAGGCACTTTAGTGTTTTTACTTTTCACCTAGAAATATGTTTCAATAAAGATTCAATTAATGTTTGGATACTGAATCAACATAGAGAGTAATCTCATCTACATCATGCCTCTTGGACTCTTTAATATCCTGAATAAAATACAAATTCTCTTTCCTTTCCAGATTCCGGTTTGGGTTCAGGGGGAAAATTTATCTGACACTTTTAAGGACATAAAACATTTATTTCTGGTGACTAAAATACCCCAGAGTGATTTGAAACTCATTAAGATTTATTTGTCTGTTGATGAAAGAAGTCATAGCCATTGAACTGGAATCTGTTTACTCATCTCCACCTCTAAGTCAGAAAATGTGTTGGTGTTACATCAGGTGAAAGGTCATCAGTCATTGGAAACAAGTCTTACAAATTTCAAGATTCACATTCACAGTTTAGGGTTTAAAAGAAAACTAACAAAGGAGGACGAATAAACAGCAGTGGTAACGATCGACCAGCTGACTTTACAACATAGTGATTAATCAAAGATGTGGTTTTTACTGAAGGAACTTTTCCTGCTGTAGTTTTCTGGGACTGTTTGGTCCACCCTGGACTTTTTGGATAGACATGTAATTATGGGTGGAGCAACGATAGTAGATGTAAGACAAACTGAATTTTAACCCCACTGTGGAAATGCAAAGAAATGATAGTGGGGATAAAATACAAGAACCAGGAAATTGAGCCTTGGTAAAAAAAAACAACAAAAAATACATAAAATTCAGGTTGAATTGAGAAACGTGCTTCAAATGAACTACTTCTAAATGTAGAAACTGCTTCTTTATCCCTGGCTCAACATCAACTGGACCTTCAGAAATGGCAAATTGCACATTCTTAAAAGTACAGGGCAACTCGACAGACACTGCATATCTAAAGCTGACTGTAAATAATTAGTAACAAAAATGTCTGCAAGTGTTATCCCTTTGTTTACCTTAGCGAAAGAAGCAAGTTAACAATAAAACCTAAAAGATTAAACATGCTCTGCTGAATGAGCCTTTTATCCAGACTGCACAACAACAATTTACTTGCAATCAAATCAAGAATACTTTCTCTTCTCAGGTAAAACATACAGCAATGACTTTGCAATGCACTTGTGTGGATGAAAAGAAAAAACACATAGAAACAAAACGATCCACAAGAAAATATTTCAGTTTAATGTATGGTCAACTAGAGTTTATAAACCGTTTATATAAAGAATAAAAAACATATTTTTAAAGCTCCTGTATACAACCTTTTCAGATGTTTACAGTTAAATGTATTTTAATAAATAAATTATTTCATTTTATAAAATTTGAATTATAAGCAGTATTTAAACTCTAATGATGAAAAGAAGATATTTCTCACATTAAATGTTACTTTCTATCACAATAATGTTCTGATATTTTTGCACTGCACACATAAAAATAGCACATTATGCAGGATCCAGCTTTGGCTCCACATGATTCTGGCCTGACAACAAGTAGAGTTTCAAAGCATGTCAGAAGGATCTATAAAAAATGAGCCGAATCTCAGAGTTATGATTCTGTTCAATATTCACACCTAGAAACAAGGCAGCGGCCTATTAAAGCTGGCTTCAAACGAAGCTGCTTATCTTTTTAATTAGGCCGCAGGTTGTGAGTGAGCGATATTGCTCTCGGAGCCGATGTATATGTAATGTGGAGCGGTATTGATTGTGGGGAGAGGACGGCGAAGAGGCCCATTCAAGGTTCTAGCTCCGTGAACTGTTCAATACGGGAGCTAATAAATAATATCAAAGGCAAATCCTGGCTGAAGGTGGATGAGATGAAATCTCTTTATAATGCAAAACCCAGAGGTAGCGGCGAACAGGAGGGGAGAGGTAGCGTGAGTAGATATTTCTTTTTGCTGGGAGCCAGGGCGACAGGATATTGCAGGAGAGTGCAGCTGAAGAAACAAATAACCCGTCTTTCATCAATAGCAGATTAAAATGCAGACAGAAAAAGGAATAGAAAAGGCAGCCCTAATTATATTCTCTGGAGCTGGTGCTTTTTTCTGACTGTTTTGACACAGCTAATATGCTTTTCGGTGAATTACCCCCTCCCACACACACAAACAACGCCATCAACCTCCACCTCACCAGGTTATCTGGGTCTAATAGGCAATATGAGAAGCTATTTACACTTCAAGGTGCTAATGCAACACTTTCCTCAATCTTATTACCGTCAAAGTGATTTTCTCACCTGTGTGTTGACAAGTGAAATTAGACAAGAGTGTTTGGACAGCAACATTCCCAACATCAAACATCAGACTACACAGGAGTTAGCACCCTGGCCCCTACTGGTCTATTACACTGGAGTTTACAACTACAAACTGTGACTTAAGAGATGAAAATCAACATGATGATTGGTGCACCAGTCCTTAA
>CAEGAG010177714.1:0-20611 GCA_903067065.1 Brachyrhaphis terrabensis
TGAACACACAATCCCCGCTATGGTTTATGCTGGTCTCAGCATCATGCTGTTAGAGATGCTTTTCTACAGGGAAAGGGGAAGCTAATTCGAATTAACAGGAAGATGAATGCAACTAATTGTTGCTGGTCATTCCAAGAATAAAAACTGGTAAGAAGCAGCAAAAACTGGGTTAGAGGTCAACAATCTAGGAAGACTATGGGGGTAAACATGCTTCCAGATCTAGAGTAAAAAAATTTGGATCCAAACATAGTGATGTTAGAATGGCTCAGTCAAAGTCCTGGCATGCATATTGCATAATTCTATAGAAATAAAATCTAAGTCTACACACACTCACCCACAAGTAGTCTGGTATTGCAGATATTAATCACAATTTACCAAACAATGCAAAACACCAACTGCAGGTGATTTTACCTTACTTTGATGCTCCTACATTTTGCCCACATGACAACTCAAGGAGTTACCAAAGATAACAGACTTAAATTTAATCTGTGCTGCATAAGCAGAGGACATAATGATGCACACACACACACACACAAATCACCAAAGCTGAAAGGCAGGAGAACAGTGAGTGTGTTCAGTGTATGATTAACATTGCTCAGTGACCTGTATAAGAGGTGTGGTTGTTTGCTTTGATACTCTCAGCTGCAGCATTTGGTGAAATAAACAATCTTGTCTCTGCTGATACAAAGACTTTATTCATAGGAAGTATGGGGCATTTAAAAATGTTTTAAAAAGTTAAATTCAATAACTTGCAGCTGTTTTTCTCATGTTTAAACTACATTTACAACAAAATAGCCCCTGAAGTTTGATTTACTCCTCCACCCCCTCCAATGCTGAGTTAGCATTAGCATGTAGTGTACTCAGTTTACAATCATGTACAAACAAGTCATTCAGAGAAACTGCTGCCATATCTTTTTTTAAGAGATAAACCTCTTCTTCTCAATCAATATCTCATTTCAAGACTGCTGCTTCCAATGTCTTCTGACAAACACCCTGCAGCAAGTGCGGATTCCAGGAAAAAGAAAATAAAAAGGAAGAGGCTATTAACTTTGGCCGTGGTACAGAGATAACTAGAGGGCAATGGTTACACAATCAGCTCCCCTGCATGATAAGGTCATTGTGCTTGCTCAGGTTCGGAAGTAAACCTGAAACCCCTGTATGGCGAGCAAACAACAGGAAGGAAATAATCCATTTGCGGCTTTTAATGAACAACTCTGTATCTGGGATCTCTGTCAGTGCAAAATTGCCTCATGCTAGTTAAACATTATCCCTTTGATAGTACAGTGGTAATGCAGTCATGAGCACCAGGTTGAGTCAGCAGAAAGAAACCGAATCAAATGAATTTGTATGGTTTGTGTTGCAAACGGTGTCCCACTGATTTAAAAGATGATTATGGATTACTAATGGATCCATTCTTTTTTTTAGACACTTTAAAATGTTACAGTTAGATGTTGGGGTCTTCCTGGACNCCACTCCTTCCTGTGGGGTTTGAAGGATATACCCACTTTACATTACCAGCACCTAAAACTAATATTTTTTTATAAGGGGTGATGGTAACAAAGATGTTGCATGCATATATTATTCCAGTAGGATAGGAATTAAAATAGCTCCCATGAAATATATATATTTTTTTCTTTTACTTTAAAAGCTGGCATTAGTTCTGTAGTACAACTAGCTGTTGAAAGAAGCTAGAAAAGTTGCAGTTTAAAAAATCAGGACGGTTTGGTTTAAATGTGCCATTATTAAATGGATGTAAAACATTTATGTTAGTTTTATGTATCTTTCAGAAAAGAACAGAAATGAGTCACTCAGCTGGAATCAAATTCCTACTATTATCATTTTATTAGGAGCAGCTTGCTAATGTCAGATTGGACCTCCTTTTGCCTTCAGAATTCCCTTAATTCTTCAGCAAGGTGTCAGAAATATTCCTCAGATTTAGGTCAATATTGACAAGATGGCATCCAGTAATTTCTGTCCATATATTGCACATCTGTATCTACTAAGATAATATTTCTCCAACCCATACGCTGCCACCACCAGTCTGAGCTGTTGATATGAGACAGAATATATCCATGCTTTCATGTTGTTTATAGCAAATTCTGACCACACCATGTGAATGCTGCAGCTGCTTTAATACATAAAAGCGGTCCCAACCATTTACAACAGCAATTCTGAAAATTAACAGCTCTCATGAGCCAGTTCTCTTTTGCATGAAATGAAAAGCATCTGATCCAAAATCTCCCATTTTTTGTTCCTGTGTAATTCTGGCTAATACTGTCACAGGTAGTTAGTGCAGGAAGATCGAAAAGCACCTTTGTGATTGAATAGAAGTGGGAATGTTTCTGATCCACTTATCATTATAGATGAAATGGTTTGTGGTAAAGATGTTGGGGTTGTATGTTGCTTTAAGGAAAGAGTGACAGCAACCATTGTCCAAAGTTTGTCAGTCAATTAGTCACATGTTGCATGTTTTTTTTAGTACTGCAAGGCAATATAAACATGAAGCAACATGTCAAAGACGTATGCTGTGTAAATAAGTTATGTCAGTGGATGTAGAGTTTATCGCTGTGGTTGGATTTTACCTTACACTTTCTGGAAAAGTCGACCTAATGAGGGCTTCTCATAAACAACTTCATTTTACATGTTGCATCATCTGAACAATAAATGTTTCCTAAAAACCCTTACAACCTGTAATGTAAAATTATTGCCCAAAGATTTAGACATTTAAATAGTTTTAAGTTTTGCAGCAATGACTCATGATATATTTATTTATTCAGTGATTCACTAGATTAGGTGTCTCATACATCTAAGACATGTCTTTGTAACTATTTGGTCATTTCATGAATTTAGTTTGATAGCAAAAACATATAACAACATTTACTTTACCTTATTCCATATTTTGTTACATGTAAAGCTTTTTGTACAAAATGAAGCATATAACTGATTTTATCAAGATTTTTCTTTGTCAAGCTTACTTTTTACCTTAATATTACTTTAATATTACCCTGTCACAGTACTGCACATTCGCCATATGTTTCAATAGAATTGGAAGACATGATGCTATAGGAAAACAATGCCTTTTTGCATTTAACTGACCGGGATACACAATATGAATGCCAACTAAGTCAGGGCACTTTAAATCTTTTGGGACAAATTCTAAAATCCGTACACGGGAAGAAGCAAAGCAATTGCAACTCGAATATTGGAGTTATGACCAAATACTGGAGAGAAACTTTACTCACCTCATGACCTATTTTCTCATTAATTCTGCTAATCATCATCTGAACACTAGAGGCACTCAGAGTATTGAAGTTATGACTGCAGTTGTTTAGTTAATCTGTTAATAGTAAAGAAAAGTTCCACGAGGCAGTACTGTGTTTGCAAAGTGACATACTCTCATGATGTAAAGAAAACTGTGAACTGCAACCCGTTGATCTTGGCATACATGCACTATTCATAACTGGAGTGCATCAAATGTTAGACACAAATTTCAAACATATGACAAAGCTAAACATTCCAAAATATGCACTTTGTTTCCTTTGGTCTGGACTTGCACAACATTTGGGTTTTTAATACAGCAGCATATAGAGATTAAAAGGAAAAAGTATCGCAGCAGCTTGGTGTAAATATTAAGCTTAAAAGTATCCATTTGTTTTAAGAAAAGCAAAAACAAATTGTGAGGATTAAAAACAGATTTGTTACAATGTGGCAGCATCTCACCATAACAATCTAAATTCTGCAACACAAACTCTAACATAAAACTTTCAACAGCTTTGAGTTGACTTAGTTAGGAGATGGTATCAGTAAGTTTGCTGAAATCTTTCTATGTGGCTCAAATATGTTTATTTTGTTTCATTATGTTACTGTCCTTAAGTAAATCTCTTAGAAATCAGCAGCTTTTTCTCCCTTGATTGCCAGTGTAGTTAACACAAAGCTTGGCCATCAGCTAGATGAATCAGTCAGGAAGTGAGTTACAACAAAAAAAAAATAAAAATCCTCCCTTTGACACCCTGGATCATTTGAAGTTGTAGAGAAGGAGCCTCATTACTGCCAGGGCCCACATGGGGGGTTTACTCCCAGATGCAGTTTAATGGCAATAAAAAGGAAAAGGCTTCAAGGTTACGAGACGTCGAATAGCTTCGGAGGAGACGGCCTGCTCTCGCTGCGCCCTGCGTCCCACGTCACTGGAGCCAGTGGAGTCATAAATGACTGCTAACACCAACAGTAAACGGATATAAAAAGACTCCCGGTTTCCTTTATACGACCCATTCTCCTTTGCTCAGGGGGTTTGTTGATAGAAGCTGGGGGCATGAATGGAGAGCATTGCAGACGAGAATAGAATCAGTAAGGGCAAACTCAGGGGTCAAATTTTTCTTGGGATTTTATTGGTTTTACAACAACTTTAAGGATTTATAAAAACCTGTAGTTAAGCTGTTTCAACAGCAATCTAATATGTTGTACATCAACATATTAGATTATACTGTCCAACACCACTGCCAATAAATTACATAAGTTATTTGCCTTCATTTTGAACAACTCACATTATTTCAGAGTACTCTTAATGGAGCAGTAACCTCTGCTCAAATGTGTGTTGCTGTCAGTGCAAGCTGACAGGTCAGGATCAGTTAGGCAAATCATCCAGTTTTTTCACTGTGGTTTTCTAAATTGAAACAGCCTTAGAAATGGGAATGTTTCTTTACCATATAAATTCTTCTTAATTTCTTCCAAAATCTAAAAATTTGTACTTGAAACTTTGTTGAAAATCATCTTGATTAAAAAAAACAAAACCCTCAGATTTAAGTTGTGTATGTATCTGTGTTCTGTGTAATAGAAGCGTACTGCTATTGTCTCGTAGTGGAAACTTTTCACTTTGGTGTTTGTCATACGATCACAAAAAGAAAACATCCCTCCGTATCAGAAAGTGAACACACCCAGAATTCTAAGCTCATATTCAGCCTCTCTGCAGTGAAGATTAACCTGCCTTTAGGTGGTTCTTAACATACCCCTGAAAATTGATATGCATCAGCTCTGTAATTCGAAGGTAGTTTTCAAAGAGGGGACACTTCTTCTTCTCCACCAGTAATGACCATCATGCCTTATTAACCTATTTCCTAGAGGTTACATATGTATGACATTGCTCTTAAGTCATTCAGAATAGCCAGAACTTAGTATATTATTTCCTACTAAATCAGTATCCTAACTCCTTCAGCAAACTTTGGGATTATAATATTTATCTGATGGTATCATTTAGGAAGAGGGGAAGGCCCAGAAGAAGCACACCATTTAAGGAGGGATTTCACTTTTTCTGTTTGTCAGGGATTGGCTGAAAAAATCTCTCTGGAAAACCCAGCTATTCTTAAAATAGTTTTTTATTATTATAAAGCAGAAATACAAATAAGAATTTTAATGGGTTCTTTTCAACATGGAAGCAAATTATCTGCAGGAGTAAAAAAACCAGTTGGTTAAAAAGTTACACTTCATGTTCACACTATCCTCCTCACTTCTTTCCAGCCAGCTCATTTCAGCGGCCCCAGGCCTGCTGAATGACCTCTGACCCCTGAACTGGAAAGAGGGAAGCTTACGCCACAGCTATCCTTAGCTGAGGGGAAACCCAACACCGTCTTCCTTCAATCCAATCTCAAGGCTTTACATTCATATCCCCTCCATAACCTCCTTCTCCTCTTTTAGTGCTAACTAATCCAGTGACCTAGTAAGCAGACCTATCGTTGAGACCTTAAGGGTGACACAGGGGTCAGAGCTAGTGATAGGAAATTGATCAAACTGCCTTTAAACTAATGGGTTCCAATAGAACAACTCACATAATCCATAATTTTTCTAAACTTCAAAGATGTCTCCTTGCATTGTTATAGTTGGAATAAGTGCAATTGTTCCAGGTTACTTTCTTGATAAGCTACACAAACAAAGAGAAAGTGAGGCTAAAACAACATGAAGTATATTTGTTTGATCAATAAACATGTTATGAGATTGCAGATTATCTATCTGGTCTTGTCCTACCTAAAAACTCTGGTAATAATTGTGATGTTTGCTCCGAAACATGCTGCCATGTTTAGGAGCAAACATCCTGGCATATTGCTCCTAAAGATGGCAGCCGTTTTGCAAACTTCTATCCATCCATTCAACATATTTTACTGCAAATTGTTTTTGGTCGTATGTTTGATACCATACAGCTGCGACTGATGTAAACATGTAAAATTCACGACTAATGATGCTGAAGTTCACTCGTCATTCACAGTTTCCATTTTGTAGCTCAAAATAGTAAAACCTTTAAAGAGCTCAAATTTGAACTGAACTCTCTTATCTAGACACTAAGTTAGGCTAAACTCATGCCTTGTTTCCACTGAGCACAGGCTGGAGCAGTTCAGTGTGCTTTGTTATGGTTGGGCATGTTCAGGGGGGCATTTCTACCACCACTTGGAGTCTCATTGGGCAGAGTTAATACTGGTGCAGCGACAAATGTGATGCATTAATGTCACATGTCCTCCTGTCCTCCAATTAATGAACTGTGTTGTGAGATGCCCATACCGTTACCAATACTGTTGCTCTGTGAACCTACAACTAAAGGGGGCCCAGCAATGGCACAGGTTGGTTGTATGGACCACTTTTACAATGAAAATAGACAAATTAGTTTACCAAACAGCACCAATTTGTGTTGTAGCACTCAGTATAGGATTAAGAGATTTTTAAATTGCTCTTAAGGTATCTGGGCTGCATTAATACAATCCAAAGTTCAAAGTAAAAAGATCTGAACTGTCAAACCCTGATCTGGATTGAACTACACTGAATAATTTACTGGTTTATGTTAATGAAATCCTTATCCTATTTGCAAAATAAATAAATAAATAAAAATAAAATAAAAAAAGGCGTTTTTCTCTTGTTTTTTTGGAGCATTAATGCTCTACAGTGCTTTAAAAAGTGGTAAGCACATTACAGATGTCTGCACTTAAATCCATGGTAGATGCTGTGCCATTTATGCTATAAGCTCTCCAATGTGGATGAATTAATTCTGCAATGACAAATGGGCCAAATTCTAACTGAAATGTTAAAGACTTGTTTCCAGTTATACCAATGCTTTGACTGTTGCTGCTTCTAACTGTGGCACATATTTTGTTTAGGGGTGATTACTTTTTTTTTTTTTTTTTACACAAAGCCAGGTTAGTGTGGATAGCTTTGCTTCCTTAAGATTGTAACTATCACTGTATTTATTAAAGTCGTATTTATCTGACATTGAAATACGTTTGATCTGAAACACTTAAATGTTTTTTTGCCAGCTTTATAATTTAGACAAATCTGGATTCCTTAAAACACAGTTTGTGATCTGGTAAAGATTTACTATACTTATGAGGACATTTTACAGCTATTTGGGGAATTAGATCACCCAAATGGAGTTCTTTGGCAAGTTAAAATTCAAATAAATTATTCTACACTGATTACAGATTTGTTAAAACACGACTTGACATTTATAATCTATTCATTTATCTTTCTCATTTTCAACAAATGTAGAAACGATTTCATGCTGTGTAGTCAGTGTTTAGAAAAGTATTTTTGATTACATTTGCAGATGAGTTGTTTCTTGGTGTGAGACGACTGTAAAAGTAAACTTTGCTTTGGCTTCACATTCTGCCTTCTGGTGCCTTACATTAAGAGAACACCTGCATTATTACAGGATAATGGGTCTCTACGGGCCAGGGCATAAGTGTTATTAAAAAGCTGCGGAGCATGTCCCTGTCACAAAATTAATTTTCTGTCAGTAAAGAAACAAG
The DNA here is from genome assembly GCA_903067065.1 of Brachyrhaphis terrabensis. Lineage (NCBI taxonomy): Eukaryota > Metazoa > Chordata > Actinopteri > Cyprinodontiformes > Poeciliidae > Brachyrhaphis > Brachyrhaphis terrabensis. Next base: position 7,782 of record CAEGAG010177714.1, read on the forward strand.
GGTTGATTTTCTTTGTAGCAGCTGAATAATTAGCTTCTTGGGAAGTTTTAATAGGCCATGGGTCATAAAACATCACAAAAATGAAACAAAGCCTAAAAAAAGAAAGAAATGGCAGCAAGTTATTGAACCTCCATGATGCAATTACCCATATAGTTTATCCTTCCCCCTAACTGTCTCCTTCCTAATCACACATGGTACACACATTAGACACATATATGCACGTTTCTTCTTTTTTATTTTTCCTTTTAAGTTTCCTTTTAATGACACAATTTTACGCTTTGCCACACGTGCTCTGAGGTTTGAAAGCCTTTGTGGTAGATTTATTTCCATCACAATTTGTCTTTAGAGCAAAAGTGACTTTGCTTTAAATTTCAAAAGCTTAAAGCTTCATAAAGTAAGCTCCTTCTGTTTGTAAATATACCCTGACTCATAAAAAACACTTTGTAACTGAAGTGCCCAATTACATAATATAACCACAGACAGAATCTTAATAATTGTAAGAAAAGTTACAAATTTGAAAACATTTCTGTCCACATTTGACAAAAAGTTACCAGCTGCTGTTGCAGCTACAAGCAGTGCTAGCTAGTTGATAAGGTACATTCAAATGAAAAAATCAAATTGTCATAAAATTCCACGTTAACAAGACAACTCTTATTTACAGTGGCTTTTTAACCAAATTATTTTGTCATTCTCTTTGTATTTCAATTATTACTGGAAATACCTAATCTCATACTATGCATCTACATATATTGGATATACATAAAAGTAAAATGTAGCTGTCCAAGAAATTCATATAATCAGAGTAAAACATTATTTGGTAAAAATAATACTCAACCACTGAGTAACTGATCATAAGATCTGATTCAATATAGTGATGTGTCAAACAAATATATAAAGTTATCAGAAAATTCTGCTATTTTAAAGTCCAAAATAATAATAAAAGAAAATAACATAGTTGCAAAATAGATCCAGCCATATAAAACATGTTTTCCATTTTCTTTTCAACAAAATTTATTAAGCTAATTTTTACAGCATTTAATGTATACATTACTAGAACAGGGTAAAATACTTGCAGTGACAGCAAATTTTTACAAATAGAAGTATTTGTAAAAATAAACTTGAGTAACAGTAGTTACTCGAGCAACTACTGTTACTCAAGTAACGTCATAAAAATATTAAGTAAAGTTAAAAAGTACTATTAAAAAAAGTGCACTTTTTTAACGTTACCCAAGTAACTGGTATTGGTTGCTACTACTTTTGCATGGGGGTAACAATTTAGAAGTCATATAAACTCACAAGCCTCTTTATTAGATTTACCTGTTAAGTTTACCAGGTAAAAGTGTGTAAAAGCAAGTCGGCCAATTAAGATAATTTGGTGGTCCCTGGTCTCAAATGGAGCGCACAAGAAGAGAAAAGTTTATTGTAAATGTACTGAACAACTCAGTTGTGAAAACACCATTAGACTTTGTATAGAGCACTGAACTTTCAGCTTAAGATGGACTGGTAGTGAAGTTTGTCAAAACCAGATATTCCTGCACATTATAAATATTAAAACACTATAAAGTTTAGAGGGCAGCATTTTGAACATATCATTCAGATTGAGTCTGTTTCTGTGATGAAGTTCTTCATCAGCAGCTGTAGATATATATGTAAGAGCACTTCTGGAAGGAATTTCTTGCACTCTGTCAAGAGAAAACATTTTACATGGTGGCTAATTTCTCTAATTATCACATGTGGAATGGCTCCCAGATGACAGCAGAAGGAAAACAGCTCTCACCCAGCAGTATTATGCCTTCAACATATACAGTTTCACAACTTCAGAACCCAGTCATGCCTACATACAGCTTCTCTAACTCCATCAAGTTTGTACCAATATACTCTGATGTAACACAGCTGGCCTCTTCGATCAAAATATCAGATCAAATCCTCAGAAAAATCTGTTGGTTCAGAAATTCAATCCAGACTTCTATAATCGTCTACATAATCATCTACGTGCAACACTTTAGAGCTTTGTTCTCGTTACTGCCAGTAGCCCATGCTAGTTCAGTTGAGAATAACTGGAGCATTCCTATTGGCTGAAAATAACTTATTCCAAAAACACTCCATGAGAAGACAGATGCTTTCTTTGACAAAATAGGACAAAATGCCTGCACCACAGGGTCAGGACATTCTGAGGGTCAGAGCAATGTTTTTCAAATGTGCCTGCCTGGGCTGTAGCTGCGTTTTAGATTGGACGGTCACAGCTGTGGGGTCTTTCTGCAGAGCAGCTGTTTGAGATCAGATGGAGTCCCGTGTGTCCATTCCAGGCTCAGCAAACCCCTTTCGATTACCCCCAGAAGAACCAAGACCGCTGCGGCATTCCAGCAACTTGATCTCATGTGAGTTCACCAACGGGGGGCAACGTAGAGCAGTCACATCTTGGTGGATATTTTTATGTGCTTCAATTTTAGATTTAATGTGGTATTAAAACTTGAATAATGTGGTATTTCCAGTGGGTTTCAAAATTCAAAATTTAAACATCTAATGCGGGGATCTTAGATAAACTAGAGTATTTGCAGTTTTTTTCCCAGAGTTTATTTCTTGTGTAACTTTTATAATGTTGTATCCATGTAGTATTGTCTATCTGATTTCATTTCCTATAACATTTTGTTTTCACAACAGCTTTAACTTCAGCAAACATGTAAAATAACCAAACAATAACACCTTTCAGCAGCTGACTCAAGTAAAATGATCCGGCCTTCATGTCTTTTTTTGAAAAACGACTCTCCTCAGCATTTGAGCAGTGAACACTTATGATGTCATGTGTATCAGTCTTCCTCGCAGCTTGCGTGGTGCAACCACTACAGTTGATTTATAGCCACAAACATGTGGAGCAGGTGGCGCCTCCAGCCCCCTTCACATAACCTTGCTGTCTCCTGCCTCACAGACTGACTACATTTAACTCATTTCACCATAAATGTCTGACAAATCTGTAAAAGATGTTGAATCGCTTATTTTACTCAGCATTTACTCATGTCTTTTTAGTTTTCTTGTGCGGTTTTTATGCAAATTTAAGTAAACAGAAGTTTCTGATGAAGAATTATAAATGGGACAAAAAAATCATGAGCTGGAAAGAAATTGTAGAAAAAAAGAGGGCAAAAGAAGTAAAGACAGAGGAGGAGAGAGAGGACAAGAGATGGGAACCCGCTTGAATGCCGAGTGCAGCTGCAGAATGGCATTGCATTGGGATCTGTCAGCTCGACTCTGATTGGCCTGACACTGCTAATCCCTCCAGATGTTCAGCATTAACTGATGAGTGCGTGACTGTTCTGTGCGGAAGAAAATGCAGAGTGAGAGTGCCTGAGGACTCCATGGCTGGTGGGACTAGGGTAAACAGAGCCTCTCATGGACCACTGTCCATGGGATTTGGGGAGATTTAGGGAACAGGATGATCCAGCATCCGGGAATTAGGTGGCTCAGAGTGCAGACTGTGTCAGCAGTTTGGGATCCTGGTTCCACAAGTGGCTTTGCTGGCCTACCGTCATCAGCACTGAAAAGCTGTTCGATCACATACAGAATTGCCAGACTTTAGATTCTCTACGTAAAAAATGTTACAGGATGTCAACGTGTCTGTTTGAGTGAAGCCCCCAGGCTTTTATCCTTTCTCTGTAATCCAGCCTTACAATCAGCACTGGCAGGTGTCCTAAACCTCAAGCTAAGCTGAAAAGCCAGAATTTCCTGAAACTGACTGATGTATTGATTCAGACTAAAGCTCTCCAGTTTAGACGGGTTGTGATGGCAGTGGTGGACAGCTGGCCTAATAAACGGCTTTCAAAAAGAGAATATTATTTGTTTAGCTAAGAGCTGTTGTGTTACTGATCAGTAAATGCAAATTTTTAAACACTAATGGTATTTCCGCTTTTTACTTTCAGTAGCTCATTAAATTCCCAGCAGTAGTTGTCTAGACATATTTTAATTGATTTAAATCTATTTAGAATGTCTGTTATCTGAAAACATTTTTTTAACTTAAAGCGAGGAATTTCCTGAAACTATGAAACATATTGGTTAGAGCTGAATGGGACCTGCAACGACTCAATTACAAAAATTCCTGAAGGCAAAATCTTAACTTGACGCTTCATTTAATTTACTTGACAGTGTCCGTGTTTCCCGGGGGGCAGCTATTGTTGTCGCACAACATTTCTGTGTAGACATTAATTGTGATGGAAAATCAGTAAAAGACTTGGAATGTTTGGGATGAAATCCCACAGAAGAGAAGTCATTATACCCTAAACCAAGTTAGCTCAGCAGAATAACATAACATGGAAAATTATTTTGCTGATGCCAATGGCAACTTTACGCGTCATATTTTCCAGACTAAAAGTCAAACCTTTTTTTTAATAAACTTTAAAATCAATCTATAGATGGCTCCATTATTACTTTCGTAAACAATGCGCTGTGTATGACATCATCAATATTCATATGCTCATGCAGGTTGCTTTGGGGATGTAAAGCGACAAATATTTCTTTGAGGTTGGGTTTAATTAGTATGAATTACTATGTAAAAGAAAATATTTCAGCATAAAATCGGAATTTAACATCGAGACGTAGCCTTGGCTACAGAACTGCTTTTGCAGAGGTTGCACTTGAAGATGATCAGCTGGTTAAATTAATCTGATTAACAGCACCTAGTCGCACCTGGCATTATGACAGTATGTGCATAAATGTCTACACAAACAGGACATAAGAAGATGATCAACAGTGATGTTTAGGAATCATGTTTGGGTGTTTCAAAGTGAAATGTGAAGGTCAGTAGATAATACTCGTAGTTGCTTGTTTCCCAGACACAACACACACAAGCCCTGGTTGTTTTTCTGCTGCAGGCTTCATATGACTGCCATGAAGGGTCTGTCTGCTTTCCTCGCTCCAAAACAGACAAGGAGAAAGAAGCAGCTGCAGCCGGCCCCTCTGGGATCCATGCCGAAATAAAACTATCAAATGCCCCCGGACCGAGGACAGATTGCTTAATGTGTGAAAGCTGCACTGTGTTCACAGACATGTTTTGTCTGCTCTGGCAGACTTGTGAATACAAGTTTCTTTTCTTCTTTTTACCACTTTCTGTATTTTGGTGTGACGCTATGGAGGAAATGATAACTGGAAGGGGTCAGTTGGTAGTTCTTGTAGGAACTCAAGTGGTTAAAATAACTCTGCATGTCCTTGGCAGAAATGAATGGGTAAAGCTGTTGGCAGAGCGTGAGGTCGGGCGGTAAGAAGGGGTGAAGAAGTGGGTATGGTGTGAGTTTGGGGGGCAGGCAAAGATTGTCACCAAAAAGGTTGGCAGTCTTCCGGGACCCGGTCTAAAATCCTGTCACAATTACACTATTAGCATGCTCAGCTGCGCCTCTGTTCTTCTTTTCTCCAGCAACCTATGACAACCAACAAGGCACATGAGTCCATCAGAAAAAGAGTCTGTCAGAGGCCCATTGTGTCCTCAGCCTCCGTGCCCTCACCCCACTATTGACTCTCAGCTGTTGAAGGGAGCCAGAGAAAAGCCAAAGGCATCATGGGAGCTGCAGGAGCACTTGTGGTGCTGGCTGTGATTGACAAAAACTTGGCAAGCAGAGTAACTCACCACTGAAGCATGAAATGTGAACTTCAACTGAAAGTCTGCTTTTCAGGAAGGAAAAATTTTTAGTTTTGAAAATACATCAGCAGCTTTGAAAACAGTAAAAGAAGAAAAACAATTTCTGGTAAAATCGTAATATCTAGGTTCCGGTTTCTGGTAATATCTAGGTTTCAGATTATTCTTTAAAATTGTTTCTCTTCAAAACAACTATTACTTTTATCCTAGTTATCCTGTACCATATATTGTATTAACCCGATTAATATTTTTTAGTGTGTCTTTAACTAGAAAAAAATATTTATTGGCACAAGTTGCTATACACATATTTCACTTTTTCTTTACCTTAGAAAAATATGTTAGGGATAAGATCAATAAGTACTGTAGTATAGGTTGTCATAAATAGGAGGAACAATGCTTTGATCAAAATTGTCCCTCCCCATTCATTTCTAGATCAATTATTAGGAAAATTTAAGAAAAAGTACATTTTGGGAAAAAATTTATTCCAAAAATGTTTTGGTCATCATCCAATAAAAGATGGGATTTCATTGGTATTCGTGTGTGTAAATGCAGGTGGCAGAAATGTTAGCTACCTCTATTTTTAAATATCTTGTTGTAGAGTAACTTGGTTTACCTCTAACCAGGTTACTAACTGGTACTAGACTTAGAGCCATGGCAATGGCTCTGCTTTCAGTTGCCGTTTCCATGACAGCCAGACAGTTGCTCTGCAACACTGTGAAACTCTTCAGAAACTGTTTGAATGACATTACAAAGAGTCTAAAGCCCTAAGGACAGAATGCACCAAAACAAACCCGATTCACCAAATCCAAACACTGAAATCCAGAGGATACATTGCCAACACAGTGACAAACCCTGGAGAAGTCCTGAAATCACACATCAGATTTTTTTTTTGCTGCATGCAGGGACCCATTTGGCTGGTTTTACCGTTGAGATTGACTTTGGATCATCTTTGAACTTGAAGAATGGTACTCCAAAATCAGATCAACCGTCCTTTACAGAGACAACACACATATAAGACAAAGCTCTGAATGCACACACATATTAAAAAAAAGTTTGCTGGGCCTACATATTGTTTTGCATTATGAGTAGTTGATGTATCCACAGAACACCTAGAGGGTTAAAAAAACAGGAACTCATGAATGAATGCATTAAAATGTAACCAATATACTGCGCTCTCCTACTCTTTCTGTGTTTTAGGAATGATTCATTTTATTATTTAATTTATTTGTTAAAACTATCTCTGAAAAAAACCTTCTTTAAAAGCGTCACACATTCTATATTTATGCAATGCGTCATTTTATGCATGATATTTTAATTTGTGATCGTTTTCACTGACAGAGGTTTTTTGTTTGCTTGATTTATTCACCACAAAGGCCTAACTATGTTGATCATGATCGATTTATAGCGCAAAACATCCAGGGAGGTGAATACTTTTTTAGGCACTGTAGAGATTATCAAGTAGAAGCTGCTCTGTATTTTCACTGTGTGTGTGTATAAGTGAACAATTTAATGGGTTGTGTAAAGTGATATTGTTGTGGCCTCTCTGTGACTTTACTGCTCGATTTAACTCCACCAGCTACAGGAGCCAGACAAAGTTTAAAAGTTGAAATGGAGATTGAGCAATCTTACCAGGCACAGTATTTCATTAACATGACAAGCTGATAAAATGCCAGTGGGCATGCACTTGGCTGACGAACAGCAATCTTTCCTTTACAGCTGTGTTAATTAACCTTCCCACAACAGAGGCAGACTGCAGCGCAGGAGCCAGTTGCTGCAGAAGAAGCCACAACGCCAACAAGGCCTCCCTAAAAATAACTTCTTGCTAAGAAATAAATAAGATGGTTGTCTTCCCTCCATGCAAACCCAAACCTGCTGATTTGGAGGGAAGCCTAGCAAAATCGTCTTTAGCAGTCTGCTAACTTTTTTCTCATGTTTTTGCTTTTCATTCAAGTAAAAGGTCTTATTTGAAAACTGACATAGTGATCCTCAAAACACCATGAGTGTCAGGACCCATATAACTGCTTCGGCTGTGTACCTTTGGAGCAATGCAAGATGCTTCACAGAAAAGTGTAAAAAATGTCAAGAGTTTCAGTTTTCTCTTTTGCATACCACTGTCTTGTCAGCTTAGTTACATAGGAACCACAGAGTTTCTACAAATTTTCCTATTGAAAATTCTGTACTTTTCTTCACAAATCTTAAGCTGTTTTGGACAGTTTTACAAAATTGCAATCATTTAAGTTTCTAAAAAATATTGTCTCAATTTTCACTTGAATTTAATCTTTTATGTTTTTGCAGCTTATTAGACTTTCCATGGCTTTGCAAGGGTAAATATGAACGCTAGAATGAAAAACTTAAAGCCACTTGTTGCTTTAATCGTGTTCCAAAATGGTCGCAGTGTTTAACAACTGAGTTCTCTATCAAAGATGAAAAGGCATTATTACAGGGGATTGACATCTTACATTTAAATACAATGGTTAAATCTTTACGTTATAGTTGTAAAAAAAATGACTATCCTTCAGTTATAATATTGGCATGTCTATGATTAGGCATACATTTTCCTACGTTCATGCACATGAATTTTTTGACAGAAGAATATATTCAGTGTTTTAATTCTTTTGGCAACAAATGATCAGAGCAGGCGGTGCAGAGTGAAAGGAATAATTAAACGGCTGCTTTTGTGCATAGTGTTTGAAGAGCAAGTCAAAAGCTCCTGAAACTAAATGCTGTTGACAGTTCATTGAGACACAGAGGAGCAGCTTTAATAGCTCTCTCATCGGTGCCCTTGTCACGCTGTTGATGCCCTCAGTGACACGGCCCACTATGCAAACACACGGACATCAGTTCTGTGCATGCACAAACTGTTGTACACAGAAACACACGACAACATATTTTATTTTCTGCATTTAGATAATTCTATTTACAGATTAGAATGGTGACGCAATATATATTTTCAATTAATGTTAGAAACAAAGTGCTCTGGGCATGAGTTCAAATTATTATAGGTCTTTTTTAATCTACACCGGGTCTAAATTATAGCCTGTATTCTGGGTCAAATACGTATGTATATGGAGGAGAATTGTCCTTCTCCATGCTAAGTTCTTGATGCTCTCCATCCATGAAGCCTCTTTTTCTCCATCTGAAATGACTTGCAGACTTATCTGGGCATCTGCAAATTTGTCAAATTTCTCATTGGTGAGGTTTTGTAATGCACTCAGCATATGGATGCAGTCTTGTCCTCTTCTCATCTGGGCGCTTATCGTTTCTGTTGAGTGGTGGTGACACAATGAAAACAGGGACATGCTGTGCAGCCTGCCACACGAGGAAGAGTACTCAGCAGAACTTTATTGAATTAACTCTGAGCGTTTGTTCCTAAACCAATATTGCAAGACTTTTGTGTGCAGGCGCACACAAAAGACTGCTGCGGAGGTAAAAAAGCCTCCAGGCAGCTCTTCATCAAAGCATAGCGTTTAGTTTAGGTCAAAAGAGAACTCCTGATCTGGAAATAACAGAGCATTCCGGAAGAACACAGCGGTCCCACCCAGCCTCCCAGCTGCCTTCAACCTGTCTGTCTCTCTGGCTGCCCGTCTAACTTTCTCCACTTTAATTTATTTACTTTGAGACCTGCTGCTTCCGTCTGTCATTTCTCTTACATACCACACTGTTGCACATTCAGGCTGACTGACAGGAATTTATGAAGGCTAGTTTTAGTGCACTAACTCATTAAAGTTCATTGAGCAGAACTTACTAAATGGGGAGTATTTGGACACGTAGAGCCGTTTTCACATTAAGACAAAAATAATTCTGCACATTTGGTATGAAAATAGAAATGGCAACTAGAAGTAGTTTCTTAGAGTTCTGTACACTCAACAAAATAAACCCTGGGGGTTGATCATATAATATTTTTGTTCACACCATCTATCAGAGTGATTAAACTGTGATTTTCTGTCTTTTTTTTTTACACCAGGAAACAGCCAAATCAAACTACACAGTAGAAATCTAGAAACCCTCACTGTTGGGGAGGAAATATTGTTTCACTTGGTCCTAAACCAAGGGTGCAGTTTTGATGTGGTAGGATGCTAAACATTTCTTACTGCTTGAATATTCCCAGTAAGAAATGTTTGTTTGGGTCGTCTCTAAGCCTAAACTCCTAGAAACGGAGAGCAATGAACTGCACAACAGGAGTAACCTGTTTTTTGAATGTAAACACAAGATTCAACCCCAGACTCCCATTTGGAGTGTTACAGTGCTTACATTTTAAGATATAAATATATTGTCTTGCCTAAAGGTAGCATAATTTAATTGATTAATTTTAAATCAATTAACTAAACAGTGAATCTGAGTGACTAAACAAAATTTGAGTGAGTTTGCTTGACTTTTATCAGTCTGATATACTGTAATGTCTCATTTATCTGTTTGTTTTTTTCTGCTCTGTGTTTATCTCTCACACAAAAAACATCCCTCAGTGATTCACTGTCACACATAATTTTACTAAACATTTAATGTTTCTGTTCTTTGTTTCCCTTCAAACATTGTTTCATTTATTTTCCACCACATTATGAAAGGAAATTGAATTGAATGAATGTTCTTTTTGTTGTGGATGAAAAACCTTTTGATTTGATGTTTGCTCATCCTTTAATTATAGGACAGGACTTCTTTTCTCAGCTGCTCCTCATGGCGAAGACAATTATTTTGAGAGATTTCCTCTGGTTGGTATTTAAGATGTGAATTTGATGGCACTAACAGCAACAGGCACAGACGTGTCACGGCACGTTTAGGTGTCCAATGAACATTCAGTGTATACCACACACCAGATGAGATCCAGACAAAGTAAAGCTCTTGATTGACCTAAAATGGAATAATCATCATTTTCTGTAGTTTGCAATGTTTTAATGGTGCATACCTGCAAAATTCCTGAATAATATCAAGGTGCTCTTAGCTAAACCTCTGCAGGTAAATTCTACAAAATTCTTAGGGAACAAAAGGAGTTTAATTAATGATCTGATCTTGGAAAGATGGTCCCACATCACACAACAGAAGATAAGTTGGGAGACGGAAGGCTTGAGGGCACAACATGTGGGTTTCCCCTTGTTCAGCACTATCAGAGGGCTGAAGCATCAAAGCATCAGAGTTGGGCTGTTATCTCGAGCTCACAGAGGAGCTGTCACAGATAAAACAGGAAGTAGTTAAAGTGGTGTCAAGCTGCTCTTGTGCACCTCCAAATCTACCATGCATTTACAGAACAGTAGGGCAGCAATACACAGGAATGCATGTGAGAAAATCTTTGCTGACTTTCACACAGACACACACCTCCACTCTTCCTGCTGGTCTATCTTTAAAGCATAGGGGTTAAGACAGATAGCGAACAAAAAGCTGATTTGCTGCTCAGCTCCTTGTGCGTGCAAAGATTTAAAGCCTGATTTCCTTTTGCTCACAACAGCCACCTGCTTCCGCCCTCATCTGCAGAGATGAGGTGGTTGTGTTTCATCTTCCCTCAGAATAAAGACTGAGAGTCCCTTTTGGGGCTAAAGCCCAAATTTTCATAACCTTACTGCATGTGAGACCTTTAACAAAAATCCATTCATGCAAATAAATATTAATAAAAACAGGGGAGACTAGACCAAAATGAATGTTTGTGTATTTTCATAGACTAAGCAAGAGAATTAAACACTCACATATTTCCCTGCATATAGAAAAACAGCAGAATTATCAAGCAAATCCTTACTGAAATGTTATACAGTTCACACTGCAGCTGAGAAATTTAAAGAAATATACCCCCCCACACATACAAACAATAAGATAAGTTAAATTAAAATAGGCTGGCAACTAATCTAACAAAATATTGACCAAGTCACCAGTCAGAGTTTTCACTTTTCAAACACTAGCTTAGCATTTACTATCTACAGGTAAAAATAAACCTGTTCATATTCGTTATTTGGACGTTGAAATATCGATACCACGCAGCAAAACAAACTACTGCAGGTTTATTTTTTTACATTTATAAACTCCTTATTACTGGTGTAGACAATTCATGATATTATTAGACATGTGAGAGGTGCAGTTTCAGAAATGAAATAAAAATAATTTAAATGGATTTTAACACTTCCAGTTAAGATCTCTATTGCTGCCAAGTGGCTGCAGGATCTATGCAATGAAAGAAATGTTACCACACCTTGCAAAGGTTCCTACACCAGAGTATGGATGTAAAATAATTAGGGGGTTTCTTATAGCTAAGACAATCCAATTAAGCTCAGTGGACTTTGTCCGACTTGAAATTCAATTTCACCTTATTAATTGCTGATGTAAAAACACTAAAGGATATTAACTGAAAACTATTAACATACCTTCTGCAACCATTATAATGTTCAGTCAAGTCAAGCTTATTTGTGCAGCACATTTCAGCAACAAGGCAATTTGAGGTGCTTTACAAGATAACATAAAACAATAAACAACAATAAAACATTAAGTTGCAGTGGCAAAATAAAGAGTAAAATGATAAAAAGTTGCTCTCCACAGTAAAACTAATAATGTTTCAGTTATTAATCAAAGGCAGCTTTAAACAAAGGCATTTCAGCATTGATTTGAAGAAACTCAGGGTTTCAGCATTTTTGCAGTTTTCTGGAAGTTTGTTCCAGATTAGAAGAGCATAAAAGTCTCTGTTCTCTGAGCTACAGGGAGCCAATGAGGTGATGTGCTTTCTCGTCCTAGTTTTAGTGAAAAAGTGCGCAGCAGCTTTCTGGATCAGCTGCAGCTGTCTGGTTGACTTTCATGCAGATCTGTGAAGACACTTGCAGTAATGCAACTAAAGAGAAACACATGGATGAGTTTCTCAAAATCTTGTTCAGATGTTAGTCAATAAATCCAGGAAGTGTTTTTCAGGTGTTAAATGTCAGATTTTATAATTGAGTCTCTAAAGGCTCAGGCTAATTCTGTTTTTCAGAATTGGTAATAGTAATTTTGTTTCATTTTCACAACTATTATTGTTGTGCCCACTAATACTGGATATATATTAAAATCTCTACCAACTGTCTTTTTGAATTTATATATATTTACCTTCTTCTTCTGCACCCTTATACATATTTTGCTTAGCAACACAAACAGCAGACTTTGCAGCAACATTTTGCAAATACATACCAATCTCTCATTTCTTCCTCAAAAAAATGCTAAAATTGGTTAATTAGATTAAATTCCCTGAAAAATGCTCATTGAGTTTTAT
>CAEGAG010177717.1:0-17793 GCA_903067065.1 Brachyrhaphis terrabensis
TATATATATATATAAAAACTAACAAAGCATGAGAAAATTAACAAGGGCAAAGAGTTGTGCACACATCCTGCTGAACACACACACATTCAGCCACAGTTCCTCACATGCTTCGCCCACAGCCCTTCTGGGCTTGTCGCCATGGTAACAACACCAGGGATGGTGTCCTTGGTAGAAATGGAAAGATGGAGAGAGAAAGAGGTAGGGGAGACTAGATGTACAGACACTTGTTGAATGCTTAAATTGTTGCCTTAACAATGTTTAATTTAATTTAGTGGATGATACAAGTTGCTTTGTTGCTTGTACCCATTGTCTAGGCACCTTTCTTTAATTCTTGTACCTCGCTGCTTTATGGCAGTGTACTCGTGATGGGAGAGATTTATTCAATCTTAAGAGATACCTTGACATTTTCACATTGTTTTCATAAAACTGGTAGCTTCAACAGCAAAGATGAATAAAAAGTGTCTATACATGCAAAGCGACTTTAAAATACACAAGTTTTACTTACAATAATTCAATTTTAGTGACAACACGCACATCATTAATTTAAAATATTACACCTTTCAAGTACAGTTGATTGAGTATTAAGATTGCATTGACTTTTGAGGTACTAGCTGTAGTTGAGCTAAAATGGCAATATTCTGAAGGTGCAATGATACTAAATTCACAGTAAAACTAATTCAATACTAGTATAATTCAATACTAAAAGACACTTTCAGAATATATATTATTTCAACTCTAGAATAACTTAATTCTTAGAAAGGCCTTTGGAGCTACAATTACCTATGTAACGTCAATGGCACACAAACACATGGGAAAGTACTTTGCTGCAATGTGATAACAAATATGTGATGAACTTATCAGTGAGTGTTACGTTTTCCAAAGGAAGACAACACTGATTATTTAATGAAGCTGAGGTGTTGCATGCTATACCTTGGATCTGCTCCTCCCTTCGTTATTGGTTTCTGCCTTTTTGAAGTTCAAGCCAATCAGCTGCCAGCAGTGACCTACAAAGCGACTGTGGTGGCATCCTCCTGGGTCTCTGGCAACTCCGTTTATATGACACCATGAAGCTGCCTAGACTTTGTGCTTGTTGGATGTATTTCTTGCAATATGGAGTTAACCACTTAAACTGTCTTCCCACAGCAGAGTAGTTTTTTTTTTATTTATTTTTTTTTAAACAATTGTTTTCCTGCTCATTGTATTTCTAAGGTAGGCAAATTAAGATATGTTAATTTGCCTACACTCAATATCTGTAAGGACTGTTAGGAATAAATTACAATAACAACAAACTGTATTTCAGTTTTTTAGTGTTAAAATGTGACATTTAAATACCCGTTGGTCTATTTCATAAGTTATGAATTGAGTCCTTCAGGAGTGAATACATTACTTTAAGCTCCTCTTGAATCAGAGAAAATACCAGAAGCTTCATATTAGGACTAAGGAGAGATTAATCCAATGTTCTCTTTTGTTATGGAAGTAAATTCTGCATTTACATTTCATTTGGAAAATCAAAGTTCCAGAGTCTAGAAGAAGCATAAAGAGGTGAGGAGTCAAAGCTGGTGGGCTAGTAGGATGCTTCCACAGTCCTTGTTGTTCCACTGTAGGTATCAGCTGACGAGCTTGATGGACATGCTGATCTAATTTTCCAGCAGGATACCTTTCTACACTACCAAAATACTTCCATGACTATTTCACTGTGCTTAACTGACCAGCAAACCCGAGTGGTTAACCCGAGTTTCATATTGTCACAGGCTGAGTCTCCATGCCACGCCACACTGATGCAGTAATTATTGCATCAGTGTGTACTAAATGGATATACTGACAGTATAGGGGTATACTTTTCAATCGTCCTTTCCATTAAATGTTGTCTTTCATTGGTTCTATGTAACATTCAAATTTCTAAGCAACTAAATCTATGGCCTCATAAGCAATAAACCATCTTATCAAATGGTTAAAATTTGATAATAGCTATTACTATGTTTACATGAAATCTGGGAGGCTGTTTCCCATTACTAGTACTAATTTTGTGCAAAAATGTATTCTAATACATATCATTAAAAAAGAATCCACATCCTGTATAATGTAATTGAAAGACAGATCTATCTGGGTAAAATGTAAAGCATCAAATTAAATACTTTCCCGTGACACTAACCCTAATGCTTAATGTTAAACCTTATCACTTTCTAAAAAAGTCACAGTTTTTTTAAAACTTGCTCTCCATTCACCCTCAAGGCCTGTGTAAATTTCATGATCTAGACATGAAGCACAATACACTTAGTGAGCATTTAAAGCTTGTCCTGGTCTAGAGGCTGGGATCGCAGCAAAGGCCTTCCATAGTGAGAAAGGACAACGCTGACATTGTTGCTCATCGTGATCTGTTACAGCTTGATGACTGTGTCAGTCTGTCTACACTGTGGCAGATGTCTCCTTAACAAGTGCTCTATATTCTGACACAGTGGTGTGTGAGCATATGTGTTGTCTGTTTCTGTGACTCTGAAAAATAGACAAGAGAGACAGAATGAAAGACACAGAAAGGAGAAAAAACTGGATTTCTTCCCAGGCGTTGCCCATGCCTGTCTTGATAACAGATGGGGCAGATCAGATGGAAAGATCCTTAAGGTGTACAGGTCTTTAGTAGGGGCACAATAGTTAACTTAGAAATGTACACATGACCACACACACACACAGGTATAGCCCTAAATATTGTGAACACATCAAGAATTGTTTACAATATTTTTAAATTAAAGATTACAATTAAGGAAAACATGTTTCTCTTTTGATACCATGACTCATTTGTGAAAATTTTGTGCTTAAAGAATTTACATCTAGCAAGGGAGACTTGTATTTTTGAATTAGTGCATGTCCTTTAGGACATAAAAGTTTCTAATATATTTTAACATTTCTGATAGACAGTGGTGGGGACTGCATGAACAGAAACCTTCTTTTCTGTCCCTATAAACTAAACATCTCAGCTTATTCCCAAAGAAATAAACTACTGAAGATTTAAGCACAAAATTGACCAGCCTACATTTTAGTCTTTTCATGCCTGTCTATTTATGAGTTGGTCAAAATAGCAAAAAATGTATCTAAGCTGTGAGTAAGATACCAACTTTGTAGGGCTTATATTCAGTGTAATGGACAAGCAAATAAGCAACAGAAAAGATGACTGTGTATTTCTGCAGAAAACAGCAGGACCACAGGAGCTCAGTTTTTTCCCCACATATTATCTGTCTTATATCACACTGCCACAATACATTGATAGCTTTAACAAACATATATACATCTAAAAAATATTTGTAAATAGAAGTTACATAGTGAAACTTTAAAAGACTGTCTGATAATACTTTTTGATCTGATTTTAGTCAACAGAACTTTCTGCACGTTAAGACGAGCTGCTGCTGCTGAGCATAAAAAATGCATTTTTTTTTAAATTTAGGAATTTGGCTGTTATATCTAATAATTGTTTCACGTTCCTTAATGTTTATCAGGTCCTATTTTCTGAATTACAAGTTGCTGTCAAATTGTTGACTAAGATCATGTAAAACTTGGATTTTGGGGCAGTGAACAGCGAACACTTTGGTGAAGTGCTTCTTTAATCTGACCAATATGTTTGCATTGTGATTTCAATATAGGTGTGTTCTAAAAATGTATTAATGACATTGAATAAAGTACATGAACATATCAAATGTGAATAAAATGTGATAAGTTCACAATTTGTTATTTGACATTTATGTTATTAGTAATTACTGATGTACAGTAATAACAATTCAGTCTCTTTCCTTCTTCCACCAACAAATGCTTTTCTTAAGAGAAAATCTCTGCCCAGCTTGTCTTATCATCACTTTTCCTTAGATTATGTAGAGGAATACACACATCCCATGCCACCAAGCATTTTTAAACATCTGTTTCAATTTCTTGCCTTAGTATTCTGTTCCCCTTTGACTCTGATAAAGATGAATTAAGTCTATGTTGAGTTTCTACAACAAAAGTCAAGCATTGGTCAGCAATCTCCAGCCTTTTGCACTACATTTTACATTTTGTTATTATGTTGGATGAACAATTGAAGTTCAGAACATACTTGCACATTTGATGGGTTTTCACATCAACAGGGCAAAGTTACTGTTCTTAAAATGCTCCTTCCTGCAGACCGCCAGATGGTGTCTGGGCTAGCTGACAGCTTTGCCTGGCCCCAGGAAGAGATAATCTTCCTGGGGCCACAACATTCTGTAACTATTTAAAAAATGTATTAATAATTGCCGTTTAAAGACATGATTAATCTTTTCCCTTGTTCTTCTCTTCCACTCCACCCTCCTCCTATCTGCTCAATATGTTGGTTTTTATTGTCCCCCATATAAGACAGATACTAAATTACCTTCATGCGACTGAAAACTAATAGTAATAATTTTTGTCTTGCTGAGTGACGGAGTCTCCAGTATTGTGGAGAAATAAAAAAAAAGTAATACAAGAGTAATATATATATTTTTTGTCTATTTAAAATAAAAATAGATTAATTGCGTCTCCAGATTTATTAAAATTTTCACATGCATAAATATACATTTTTGGAACATTTTGCTTTTCAGACTTGATGTGGTCCAAATTGTTTATATTTAACCTTCCACTAAAGTGGTATGTTTGGATTTCAGTTTTAAATTTCATGGGCCAAACATTCCCTTAAAAATTGAGGATCTACAAGATATACAAGAGTATCTTCATTTCATTCACAGCTGCTCACCTCTAACAGTGGCTTCACTAACATTTACTAGTCTCTAAATATTCTCACTTGAACTTGTTCTTGTTCAAACTGCCACCAGCAGAGACACACAACATGGCTCTCACAGAAACTGCTGAGTTTGTTCACCATTAGAGCAGAGGAGACGGAGATGAGAGACATTCACAGCTGTGGTCTGTGGATTGGAGGGCAAACCAAAGGTAGATGCACCTGCAGACTTGAGGCAGGTGCATCTACCGTGTTCCTGAGGTGGTAGTACCATTTCTTTATACAAAATTGAAGGAGGCTGCCTGACCCAAAGCAGATGGACGGTTTAAAACAGCATATTTTCCTCTCTGCCAGTAGCTTTTTAAATTTTCCTAGGTCAGCTTAATGAACTCAAAGTCACAATCTGTGACAAACCAGCTTGGATTGGCACAGCCATGACTTTTGTTTGGTGGCAAGGTTGGGGTTATTTCACACTACTGCAAGTGTAATAAGGGGGGAAAATCTTAGATATCAGACTTATATTTTACTTCACCAACAGGCCAATTTTGCCCATATTCTTGACCATAATTTGATATCCAGAGCTTCTAGTTCAAGGTCCCCCACCACCCTAAGTCCTCAACCCTCCAGGACAATTGTCCTCTGTTTGTCAGCCTCCGCGGGTGTCTCTACACAGAAAATAATACCAATGTACATCAGAAATGGAAGAAGACAACATGAAGAAAGTTCTCTCTTACAGATACTTACATTTTAATAAACTTATTAACAGTAGTAATTCAAGTAAATATGCAAAACCTGACACTATGCTATCAGTTTAAAGACAATACCCCCACAAAAAAAGTTTCACAAATTAATTTATTTGACCTTTCAAAGCCTTTCTTCCCATCTCCGTTTTTCTGTTTGTTGCTGGCTGCCTCTTCAGATTGGTAGGAGAAACAAAAAAGTGAATAAATTTGTAAGTGTGGAACTAAGTCAGTAAGAAGCTAAAAAAAAGCGTCCATGTACCAGGAAAAGAAGTTATCACTTTTCTCAGCTTACATTTCTTTTGGCTTAAGGGAATTTAACATTTATAAGCCTTTGACTGTATCTTCAGTGCAGACAGACAGATCTATCTATATTCTGAAATTATCGTAAATTACAGTGATTATAATAACTGGTACCTCATTCTGACAAATAATTTCCTAAATGAAATCTATATCAATTTGAACAAGTGTCCTCTGACATAACCAATTTCTTGAGCAGGTCAAAAGACAATTTTTCACTAAATGGAAAACCAAAGGATCTTTTAATAGCTCTTTCACCCTATGCTCATTTATTATTGGTAGCAACCCACAGATTTATTCAGTAGCTGTTGGTTCATTAGAGTGTACAGAAAATTTTACATGAACATTTTAGCATATCTGTGAATTTTTACACATCAGATTGTATTTTTTTTTTTTGTTGGTAACAGGCAATTTTAGATTCAGAAGATAGAAATTCTCTACTGAAACAGTAATAAAAAAGTGCAGTCAAAGTAATTTTAGGAATATAAACAGCTTTCTGGCTGAAAAAGAAAAAAAACATATTTAGTGGTTGTTTGCTAGTGATTTTTTTTCAGGTCTCACTCCCATTGCTTCTTTGTGCATTGTGAAACATTTGTTAGAGTCTTCTTAATATCCAGCAGTGTAAAATGTGAATTCTCGCCATTTTTCAAGTGGTATTAAAATTTTGATCAAGACTGAATTAACACGTTTTGAACTATGCTGAAAGATCACTTAAACATCCCTGTGGAGCTTTGAAGTGAGGTAAACCAAGTCAGATTACCTTTGTTAAACACTTCAGAGAGGCGTTTGAAGACATTGCCATAGGCAGCTTGCCAAATGGATAAACAGTAACAGCGCTCTCCTTTCTGAATGCAATGGCGATGTGCTGAGAAGAGGCTTTGGCATTTCCCCCACACAGTGGAGTTTCAAATTGCCTGACATTAGGACTCTATTTGTGATGCATTGTCCTGCCAGGTGTGAACTAATATATTTAACACATTTTGTATTATTTCACTTGATAAAAGAAGAGAACAATAGTGGGTATTGCAAAACTCCGTTCAGGTCACGGTGTTGCATTTAAAAATAATACACATATATAATACATATAATTTTGTCAGCACACACATGAGTTGAGCTGCCTCTAATAGCTCAGAAATATGAAACCCTGTAGTTCAAAGAGCTGTCAACATAGAATACACTTAGGGCCAAAGAAAGAGAGAGGGTAACCCAGGGAGGGAGAGAGTAAGCTCAAGCATCTGACAAAGAAATTGACAAGGGTTTTAAAATCTAAATAAGCAGAAAGGTTCAGGGAAAGGAGCTTAGCGAGGGAATTTGTAGAGTTCATAAGAAAAAAGGGATGCATTGGAATAATTTAAACTGAAAAAGAGATGAGCAAATAGTAATTATGAAAAAGTGTGCATGCACGTGTACAGTATGCGTGTACAGTATTTTTGTGCTTTTTTATGGATGAAGCTTCGTTCAGTGAATCCATTGGTTCCACTGAAGCTTCTCCATTTCCCTAAGCATAGAGTTAGTAATGGTTTGAACTGATTGTAGTGGTAATTACCCACGTTGAGGAGTGTACAGTGTCCTGGCAGCAATTTGTTCCCTTTGGCTATCCTGCTTAGTGCTTAGAAAAGAATAAAGCAGTTAAGGGTTGCAGTGCGCTTAGGCCTGAATGGATAAAGCTCCATTTAGAAACAGATGCTTTAGGGAAATTAAGAAACAGAGGGAGAGTTTGGCAGCTGAGATTGCATCATTGTCAGCCCTACAGCGTGATGCACGGCTTATCTTCCCAAAGCTAGGGCCCGCTCTTCTTAAGGTAATTGAAAACATATTAAAAATTGTCCTTTCTGCTCCCACCTGGTTGGGAGCAGAAAGCTTTTCTGGAAGGTAATGAGGTGTCTCCAGAATCTGGAGGTGGACCATTGGTCAAACTGTTTCCTTTTAAATGTCAGGAGCATTATCAATCTTTTTTTTTTTTAAATTGTAAACTAATCCAGGATAATAGGGGAAACCAATTCCAATTTATCTTCACCTAAATATAAGACAGTTGAATGCCTCTCTGCGTGATTGCATTGGAGAGAAAGTATCTAGCATTGCTTTGCATTAAAGCTCTTAGGATTTCCTCTGCAAAACACAGTACACATCCCATCTCCTCAACCCAGAAATTACAGGGCCAGTAATTACAGAACTCTAATTAAAGGAGGGTTTTCAGAGAATGGGAGAGGCATGCTCCCTTGACATTTCTCCAGCAAGAAAAATGGTATTCCATATTTAGCTGGGCTTTGGAGAAATGTGCCAGAATAATGGATATGATGGTTTGAAGAGACTGAAGCCCTTGTGTTAGCATCTAATGAAGACCACATTTTATTTTGTGTGACTACTATAATGAATAAAGAAAAATATCTGCCAAATCAAAGGGCACAACAATGTTGATTATTTACCCAACTACAGATAAATTATATGATTCACAAAAAGAAAAAGAAAAAATGCACATGACAGCATGGCCTGAATAATAATCCTTTGACAAGTCAGTCAACATAGTCAAGAAAAAGGACAAAAATATTCACATTAGCAGAACAGACAATTTACAGTGCCTTGCGGAAATATTTGTACTTTTGACTTTTTTATTTTATTTTGTCAAACTGAAGCAAAACACTCTAATATATTTTGTTTAGATTTTATGTAATAGATTTTATATGTTTTTAATCTGTGCAAGTGTGGTGTGTATTTGCACTGAGCCAGCCTCAGTCAGTTCTTTGTGGAAGCACCTTTCATAATAGGTAAAGCTTTAAGTCATCTGTGTCTCTACTAGTGTTTAACACCTAGACAATTATTTATTTTTCCTTGTTATTATTATTATTATTATTATTATTTATTTTTTTTTTTTGTTTTGCACTAGTTCAACCTCCGTTTTGTAGTATTTCTGGTAGTTGTAACATAGTTCAATCCAGTCTGGATAGAGAACATGAATGGTTAGTTTCTGAAATCTTGCTGCGGATTTGCTGTTGCATTTCAGGACTTTGATTAGGCCATTCTAACACATGAGTGTGCTTTGATCGTTAGCATTCCATTGTAACTCTGGCTGTATGTTTAATGTTGTTTTCTTTCTTGAAGGGTGACTTCTTTTGCAGTTTCTAACAAGTTGTGCGCTATTGCGTTTAGCTCCTCCCCTTTTCCCATCAACTCTCACTGTAATCTTGCTGAAGAATTAAAGTCAACACAAATTGACTTACTTACCTCTATCTAGAAAAGTTCTGCATCCAGCAGAGTTCTGATTGCATGGGATAATTGTGGTGTATCAGCATAAAGCGACTTGAGGAAGAAGTATTTCACAGAACCCCATAGGAATTCTATACCCTACATGACAGGGTATACTGTATGTCACCTCTGCCATACAGTAACAGTCTAAGTGCTACTATAATGACATTTATGAAAGCATGGAGTTGGCATAAAAGTGAAGTGCAGCATGAAGAATTTGCCCTGTGTCAAATTACTGACTGTGGCGAATAACGGTAGAGTTCAAAATATATTCATCTGGAAATGATAAAGCACTTAATCCTCATCTGATCAGATTTCTGTGGAGGATTACCATTCCAACAGCTACAGGATTCTCTAAAAAGAACATACAATTTCTGACACTTTCCCATTGCCAGGGACCACAGAATGGCTCCAGCTGTGAACAGATTCACTGTTTTCCCTGATGATATCCTAAAGCTTAAATTATTATCTTTTTGAAGACAGGGGAACCACTGAAGTTAACCGTACCCGGACTTCTAGTACCAAATGTGCGGAAATTTGAAGATTTTCAGGATCTGAAATTATCCTTTTATTTTATTTTTTTTGCTTGATAAAAGGTCAAATTTCTCTCACTTAATATGTGATTAAGTTGGAGAATATAAATAAATAATATAAATAAATTCATCTCAGTAAAAAAGTTGTTCATGGCGAAGCTACAACTCAAGAACGTATAGTCACATATTTTCTCAGCATTACGCTTAACATTCAGTTTGCAGGCAGTTCCTAGAGTTAAAAAAATAAAAATAAAAATAAAAAAGGGCTATGATAATATAAGCCAAGACAGCACATTGTTTACATTCTCTTGTATTCTTGCTGAAAATGTACACCAGGTTTCTATTTCTTTATTCAGTCTCTTGATAAGTATTTGTTGTGAAGAGACTCAGTGTTTGCCTGGCCAAGGCAATTAATAAGTATTATTCTAAAATTCGACAAAATACTGAGAAAGCAAAAGGTTACCAGTTAGCAAAAACTGCTGATCTAGATTCAAGATTTAAGCTTAACAAGATTTTCAAGTTTGCATTCATCTAGTTAGCCTGTGTGTTATTAAAACATGCTGCAACAGCAATTAGACCTCAGCCCCCGTGTAGAGAAAGTGAGAACTGCAAAGCTTGCAAATAGTCTTGTTGATTTTCTTATTTTGTTTGCATTATACACAACTATCAGCCTGCTAAAGATTATTAAATTATGTTGTTATAAAAAAGGGATCAACAGCTTAAACATTTTAAAATATGCTTTGGTAGAATACTGGGAGATTGTGTATAATAGCCTTAATTCCACATTGATTTTTAAGTCATGTAGGGATTTAGGCAAGAGTGCGAAATGTTCACTGGCAATTTTATTTATTCAGTTTCCACCTCTCCTTCAGTGTATGTCCATAGACTTCAAAGCATTTTATGCCGTTTTATGTTTCAGAAGCAATCTTGAAGGCAATTAAATTGCCTACAAGATCTATTAAGAGATTTAGATAATCTTAACCCATTTATAAGACTTAGATTTTTAACAAAAACACAACTGAACCTCTACAAACAGCTTATAGATTTAACAGAATAGCATCACTTTTTCCAATTTGCTGTCAAACCCCATTTGGCTGTAGTTTTAGTTAAAGGAAGAAGCTGGTATTGCAGCAGTACGTTGTTATTCCCACGTATGCAAGATTGCCTTCTTCATGTCCGTCTGTCCTTCACTCCAGTCCATAACTCTCCCACACAACACTCAGTGCTCCAGATGGTAAAAAGACGAGCCATTTTGTCACGTGCTCTATAGCCCAGAAATCTGATGCTGTTGGGGGTGCTGCATGTGAGAAAACAAGTGCACAAAAAATTTGCCACGCATCTCTTTGAGAGATTACTCAGCCAGCCAGCAGCCTCATAATAAGTTAGACAGATCACTGAGCTGGCCAATACCTGAATACATATCAGAGTGTACACATTTTACTTATTTAGTCATGTTTCCTCAAGGGGGGAATAAATCTGGTAAAAAGTATTTGAGGTTGCTCATCTCCAATCCATAACATTCTGAATAGTGATTACCACTCTGTTTTTCCTCTCTTTAAAAGCACTTTGAAGTCCTGTCTAAATGTGGTAAAGAAGGAAAAGACTAAAACTGGTACATTGTTGGTCTGAAAAAGAAAGTACTTTTGATTTAGGCATTTAGTAAAGGCCTAAATGTAAGTAAATACAGTAGGTCACAATCACTACAACACTGTCTTTCTTAAAGGAGCTCAGGAGATAACTGCTAACCAACTTTTCATCACAACATATCAAATATGTGGCAATATTTCACATTAGAAACACCACAAAGCAGGATAGCAAGGTGCAATGTTTGCAAAGCCAAGGTACAGAGAGATGGAAGCTCTGTCACAACCTACAATAAAATAAACCTAATCAAACATTTCAAAATGTACCACATTAAAGAGCATGGGGATTGTTTAGCCATGCGGAAGAAAGAAAGGAGCCAGTAGGAATCACTTCTAGAATCATTACCTTTCTTTTGGACTCATTCCAAAAGCAAAATAAACTTCCAATGGACAATGTGAAACTAAAGAGGTTACTGAAAATTACTGAACTTCATTGTACTCGATGATCAACCGCTATTAGTTGCAGGAGATGAGAAATTTTGCATGTTGATTGAATAGTTGCATCTTATATTTTACCCTCCATGAGATATTGTTCAGACACTGCACTACCCGACTTAAACATATCTCTATCAAGCAGTATACACTGTCTGGACAGTTCACTTTTGATGTAGCAAAATGTTAGTTGGAACACTTTTTATGTTTTTTTTCCTATCTCGCCTTATATGACAGCAAATTTAAAAACCTATGTTATACAGGTCTAAAAAGCAGGTAATGAAGCAGAACATGTTCTGCCACGTCTTCAGTGTTTGGGCTATTTCTGATTCATCTGTATGTGTGATTGATTTAGAAATCAATTTAGAAATGCAGCCGGATGACCAGTTGTGTTACCATCTTGTTTCCTGCTCTTCTATTTAGATTCAGAAAGCAGTTGACCATCTCCGAATTGAATTTGAATGTTTCATGAATGCAAGTGGTCAAACAATTCTTGGCCAAATTTATCATCAAGAAAATTTCACTTTCAGTTTGAAGCATACATCCCAAGATAAGTACATTTTCATTAGCACACAGTGTTTACATAGAGTTTAGTGAAAATATGTGCTACTATTTGGTGGTTACCAAATAATAGCACATATTTTAGTAGCAGTTGCATATATACTGTAGTTGTGAACATGTAAGTTTAGATATTGTGTTAGAGGTTTGGTATTCATGCTTATTTTAAATATATCCAAAACATATTGGTTTATATGTTAATTCATTCATGTATGCTGCAGTGTTAAATGTATTGGACAATAATGTAGGAGCATTACTTATGAAAGTGGTATATCTTCCCATGGCTTTTAAACATAAGTCAAATATCCTGTAGTGTGACAGGGGCTTAACCTTCTATTTTTACTTGCCATACTTTAATCAACACAAACAATATTTCACATAGTCTCTATTGAAAACATTGTGTACTTTATTCTCGACAATACAAGAGCTCCATGTACTTGGCTGCAATTTAAGCATCAGTGAAGACACATTTTCCAATAGAAGTAAACTTTTCCAGCATTTTCAAGATAGTGACATGTTTGTTAATGTAATAGATGACTGTTCTATGCATATTCTACATAAATTGTGTGTCACTAAGTGTGTTCATGCGCCTGATCAGATCTGCATCTTGATCTGACACCACTGATTAATTTTCCCCTTCCTGCCAGCCAGCTGTAATCAACAGGAGCAAACTGGCAGATGAGAAAACACAGCAAGTGTCCTGGATAGTGACAATGTTCCTTCATCAGCCTGCATAGCTTTTGTTCAAATTCAGACTAAAAACTGGGGAATATGAAATGTTTTCAGTTCACTGCTGGATTTCATGTTTTACTTTTTTTTTCTCATTAAAAGTGGCTATTAACTAACTAATAACTAACCATCAACAGACATTTTTCCATTTTGATTGGCAGAAGCTTTTATGAGAAATAGAAAACTGAATATTGTTGGGTTCATTTGTATATAAGGTTACTGGGTCAAGGCGTTGAGCCACCTTTCCTGGAATTACGTCTGTACATCTGTGGAGATTGTCCCGTTTTTCAGTCGAGCTTTATGTCTTCATTCTGTCAACTCTGATTAGCTTTCCTGTCTCTAGTTTAGTAGTTTATTTAACAGGGACAATTTGCAAAAATCATTTAAAAATATGTTTTGCACCAGATTCAGCTATGTTCCATTTGTAGTCCCTAAGCAGTAAAGTTACTACTGGAAGTAAAACATCAGTGATGCAATGTCCCCGTTTGACCACAGGGATGATGTGTTTCTGTAACCGTGTGTTTACAGTAACGTCCAGTATTAATATTCCACCACAAATAACATGTGGTGGAATATTAAAAAGTTCAGTTTTGGTCTCATCTGACCAAAGCACCTCCTTTCACAGGTTTCTTTGGTCAGCAGTGTGGGGTTGTTGTGTTTGTTTGGTGTTTTCTCTGTCCTTGGAGCTGGGCAGGGCTATGCAGTTTGCTCCGACACACCTAGTTCTAATCAGCCATCCACAGGAAGAGAAAAGGACCTGGCTGCCTATCATTTGATGCCTAGGTGTCCCTGTGTTTTCCTGGCTATTGCTAACCTTTCTCCCTGTGCCTGCTCCCAAGGTTTCCTCCCAAGTCACCTGCTAGATTAACCCCTCTGTGATGTCTCCAGGACTTTCTATTCAACCCTCCTTCTGTAATAACCCTCTGAACTACTGTCTTCATGATCTGCAACCTAAAGGCTCCTCAATCACTTCATTTTCTATAACCAATCCACGTGAAATAAACATTTTTAAATACTTTTGTAAGGTACTGTTGTTTTTATTTGCTATAGCAATTGTCTTAAGGCAATCTACATTTTACAACCGCATTTTTAAAAATCAAGATTTTGAATGAATCCTTTTTCACAACCATTCTTTGTCCTGTTTAACTGTTCTTCCATTTTTCTTATCTAAATGTCTCCACCTACTTTCCATCAACCCATAATGTAAGCATATTACTTAAAAGTTTTACCTGACTTTAAATGAATGTGTTTCTGTATTCTGATTTAGGCCACCTGAGGTTGGATTTTATACCTACCAATGTTGATAAACATAATTTCAGACACAATGAGTAATTTCTAGGACGTTCTTTACTTCTTCATGTGTTTTTGTGTGGTCAAGATAAAAATAAAATGGATAGAGAGAGAAATCTGTGATTGGAAACAATATCATCTGTCAGGCTAAGTGTGTTACCCATGGTGAGAGAAGAGAGGAGGGGGAGGAGAAATAACCCTGCCTTGTAAGGGAAAATGTGCTTTTCTGTAACAATGGCATTCTTGATACACAATCTATCTCACCAGGCCCTGTGGGGATTGTGTTTGTCTCTTCCTCAAAATGACTGTGGACAAAATCAATCATGACTTATTGTTGGAGTTGCATTTACAGTGTCTTCCACGTGCATGTCCTGAGTCTACTTCAGCCAAGAGGAAGGACAAACACACTGTGCCAAAAAACAAAAGCTGTGGATGATATTTGGCAAGCCATCCATCAGTCTGGTGAACACTTCAGAAGCTATTGTTTTTCTGAATCCCCCTTTTAAGTATTTTTTGCCTCGGAGTGAAATCAGACATCAGATAGACAAGAAAAAAGCCCAGTATGTCACTCCTAATTTTCTCCATCTTTTAGATCTGTTTTTCTGAGACACTAATTTATCCTTGTTCCTTGTGTTTCACTGGGTTGAAACCACTCTCTTCTTAACATCCTAATGAAGGTGAAATAATGCATGAGGTTTTTTCTCCAAGTATGTAATATTAAAAGACAAGAGACAAAAGATTTTTTTTCCCCTTTGTATCTCTTCTATTTCATGGATGTCCTTGCACCTGAAAAGAAAATTTCACTTGAACCTGATACAATTTTCTTAGAAACATAATCAGACTTTTTAGAATCCAACCAGACAGAGATGTAAGGTTTGGGACAAAACATGAATAACTTATACAAACAGAAAAACAAAAATCCATTCACTTTCCGCAAACTATTTGATGTCTATATGTGATAAATGTTTGATGGAATAAAGCTCTGTATACATTATTCATCCATTAAGCAACATTTTTTTTTCTTTGAACACCAAAAAAAAAAAAAGAAAAACAGATTGTCTTTACTCAACCTTGAAATGTCTTTCACTCTGCTCTCATCTTCATGTTCATCTTTCTTTCTGTATTTTCTCTTCATCTCATAAATTTTGCCGGCGCTGTACAGCACAAGAAGCTGTATGTTGAATGGGTTTTGTGTCATTGCAGAAATTAAATCAAATGTTGCTGCTGTACATTATTATTTTTTTTTTGTTGGTGGAACTGTTTGGGTGTTGGAGTAACATAAGGAGAACTGAAAACATCAATCACATAGATGGAGAAAGGTCTAGCTTCTTGTACTGAGAGTTAATTGGGCAGTTAGTCAAAGAAAGAAAGATGCAAAAAGCGAAAGTGTGATAAAAGTACAAAGCAGTGATTAAGACTATAAAATAAATTGAGAACAACTGAGGAAAAAATGGGGGAAGAACTGAAAAACGTTGTGAAAGGAGAAGCAAAGTTAGGGCAAAATGAAGGCCACCTGGAAAGTTGTGAAAGAAGGAAGCAAAATCAGTGGTAAAGACTAAAATTAAATCACGATGAGGGTAAGGAAGAAAGGACCAAAGGCAGGTAGCAAAAAGTGAAAGTGAAAGAGTGAAAAGAAAGCAAAGGTGGAGATTGTGCAGTCTGAAAGTAATGAGAGGTGACAGTGTGAATTACTTCACTGCTAATTAATCCACGCTTGACCACATGCACTAACGAGAAAACAGTCACACACTCCTGACCACACTTTATGTTCTACAGGTAGACAGACATACGTAAAAGAACAGCAAATAAAATCCTTTATACATGCTTGCAATATTGTCTCGAAGGCTAACAAACACATGGTGACATAAGTATACATAGACATGGGCAATACATCTTTAAACCACTTGTCTTGTGTTCCATAAACTTCTCACTCAGAGCAGAACTCTAAAACATTTTTAGGTTAAAAGTTCAAAATGTATCTTTTTATTGCTGTTATCAAAAATGTTACACAATGACAAAGGGGTTACACCAGAACCCTGAAATTATCTTTGTCCATAACCAATTCAACAAAAAGTGAAACTTAGATTCCCATTAAATGTTTCTCTCTGGGGGAGTATAAAACTTGACTGGTATGAAGAGGAAACACCCATCCGTCCGTCCGTCCATCCCAGAAACTCCCCAATATGTAACTATTTTGGTTTTATGAATTTCAGACATTTTGATTCATTCAATAAGTTTTTTTTTTTTTTTTTGAGTCCATCCTTGTCGAGCAGCATCTGCAGAATTTTCTTAACTCGCCACTCTGTTTTTCTTTAACTAAAGGATGTCATCACTTCTGTGTTGGTCCAGAACAAAGACCGTGTGAATGTGCATTGTTGTCAGATATGATGATGCATTCTCTTTTGCTAAAACCAACAATAGAAATAAAACTGCCAAAGTGAGATGAAGAGGAAGAGTAAGGAAAAGGAGACAAAATTATGATGAGGACCTATGATCCAGAAAGCAGTGCAGGGTATGTGAGGAAGTTCTTTTTCCAGCTTGAAAGAGTGCTTTGTGCTTGGTCTCCAACAGTCTGATGAATTTCCTATCTCTATCACAGTGTACTCAATCAAAGATCAACAAGTCCAGACTTTGGGTGAAGCAGAGAGCAGCCTGTACTGACATGTGCATACCCCCACTCAGAACTAGGCTCAGCTTTCCGCTTGCACTTGACTCAGCAAAGTGCAGACGTACAACACATGTAATGCACATGAGTTGGTTTCAGAGGGCAGCAAAGCCAGTTTCACTTTTGGTCCCTTTATTCAAAAAATAGGTCCCTTCCCATTTCACCCAGTCCAAGCATCCAGCATGGTTAGGAGAATGAATCTTCTGCAAACATAGTGTTTGCATATATTGACTGTAGATTAAGTACAAATTTTAAATCATTGTTACATATTTGAACATGATTTATCTGTATGGAATATAGAGTTAAGCTCATAATTATTCAGACATTTAGAAAATGTAGGTTTAAAGTAAAATTCAAAATTTACTAATGTGCTACTTTTGAACGATGTGATATTATTGTCTGAGAGCCCAGCCAGAGTGCCAACTTCAATATGACAATAGAAAAACTATGTAGAGACCTCAAGATCAGGAGGCTGGTAAGGTCTTCCAACCTTAATGATTAGGCAATCATTAGGCAGACACAAACTTGGAATGAGCTTGGTGAAGGTTTTAGTCATGAATCCAGAAAACTTACAGAACTATGAGAAAAGCAGTGCATAGGGCATGGGCAGAATAACGAGAAACCACTTATGAGCAACAAAAACGAGGGAGCTTATATACTAAAAGAGAGCTATGTAATGACTGAATTAGCAGGGGGGACTCAGAAAAGGTGAAAAATTAACACAAATGGACCTAAGACCATTTGTGTTAATGGTTAATAGCACCAGTTTTTGAGGTGGTCTCAGACTCTGGTGAAGTTAGCCTAGGGTTACCAGATTTGGGTTTCTGAAAAGGAGGACACTTTTCTTTTTTGTTAGCCGGGGGGGAACTTCATAATTACGCACACATAATGCAACGTTATTGGATTTGGGGAGAAGTGCGTGACTAATTTGCAATACAAAGAA